>PVJA010025785.1:0-30377 GCA_004027025.1 Myocastor coypus
GCAGCGGGTGCGCAGGCTCAGCTCCCAGCCCTAAGTTGATTTTTGTATGTTACAAAGTTTAAGTTGAGTTTGCTTCTGTCTGTGAAATCTAATTGCTTTACCACCCTGTATTAAGGTACAATTGTATTAAAATGAGGATGATGATTATTAGGGTTTGTGTCTGGATGGTTCCCAGAGCCTCGTGTGGCCCAAGGAGGGGCTTTTCCAGATATGACTGGATCTAGAGCATGCAGTGCTTGGATTTAAGAGTGCATGATGGTGAAATCAATCCACTGTTTGATTCAGTACCACTCTAGAGAGCCAAGATAGAGTGTAAAAGGCACAGAAAAAAAAAAAAAAAAAAAAACCCTACTGGTGTCTCCTGCTTGTTTGCTACCTTCTGCCTACCATAAACAATTTCTCCTCTACAATGCCTTGGAGACAGCCCATCATGAACCGAAACCCCTACAAACTGTGAGCTAAGGAAACTTTGCCCCCTGTAACATTAGGTGTGAGCTACTTTGTCTCTCAGCAAAGAGAGGAAGAGTAATAATGAACACCGTGTTGATGACTACTACTCTGTTATTGTTAACTCTTCCGTAGCCAAGGACTGCCCGTAAGTGTTTCATGGGTATCTTCTCAGTCATCTTGATGGTCCTGTGGGTGAATTGCTCTTGGGTCCTATGGGAAAGCTGTTGCTCTTGGGTAACCACAAGAAAAGAGGTCTAATGCCAGGGAACAAAAAGGTTCTGGAGATGTAAAGCCAGGTGTCTGACACTGTAAGTGCCCTTTGAACCTCTGCATTGTGCCGTCTTCTTGTGTGTTGCTTAAACTACTTGACGACATGAAGTCATGACTTTTGTATTTACCAACCCAAAAAAAAAAAAATGCTTAAAACAACACAATCTGATTTGCACAAGAGGAGGTAATGTCCCTTCTTAGAACATCTTTGCTGCAAAGACAATTTACCAGTTATATACGTATGCATGGTCTGTGAGAATACTATCTTCTCTATAAGACCTGAACCCCTAAAAGAAGTCTAAATCTTCCAGGATATTCCACTAATTTACAGTTCCTAGAAAGAAATCATTATTATTATTATTATTTTTTAGAAATCTTTCTTAAAAGAATACATTTATTTCATATGAATTTGTTTGTCTGGCTTCAGATGACTCCAGAGAATTAAGTGGGCTCTACAACGTCTCTTCTATATTCTAAATAAACAAGTTAAAGCCAGAAAGCTCTGTGGTATAACCCAACTCAAACACACAAAATTTTATGGTCCAAAGCCACCTTGCTGGAATGCACTCAAAGGCAAACAGAGCATTCTTTAAATATTTCTGGTAACGAAAGGGGTAGTGAGTCTCTATTCCTTAGCAAAACCCTAGAAAGGAAACAGTAAATAAGTTTAAGAGTGCATTAATTAGGATGTGTAAGTATTTACTGGACTAACAATATTCCCAGAACCCCAAATCCTGCCAATGAATAAAAAAGGGAGAAAAAGGTAAATACAGATAGGACACAGCTCACCCCTGATCTCCTTATTTTATACTTTTCAGATCTACTGATATCTCCTGACACTGAAAAAGCAGCTGCAATGTAAGAAGTAACTGAATCACTGCATCCCCCCAAGTGTTGCTGTATGCAGACCGGATGCCGTTCTCTCCTGGCTAGCTTTCTCTCTGCTATGATGTCCACTCTTTCCTCATCGGCTTGCTTTAGGTGCACTTCTGGGTTAACCGTCACACAGCACCACTCTTGCCATGGGACTCTTCAGCTCAAAGATCCTCATGGCTCGCTGCCTCCTGCTGATGCAAGTACACACTAAAAACTAGGATGCAAAGTGTTCACAAAATTTCTCCAGTCTCACTTTTCCTGTCATTTCTTCCACAAGGGCCTGACCCTCTGGCCACCCCATCCAACCCAGCAAAGAGCGCCTGCCTTCCTCTGGGCTTCAGGCTGAGCCTTCAGACCCTTCTATCCATGTGGTTCAAGTAGCCATGCACTTCTGCTTCCACAGCCCTCAGAACCCTCTGCCAGTAAGTCTTTCCTTTCCTTCAATATTGAGACCTTGAACACTGCCTTGCTTCACCAATGAGCATCCTCACCACCCTCGTCTTGCACACTTAACCGCAGTGTGAATCATGTAATGGCATGCTCCTAAATGTTTAGGGTGGTGGAGGGGGACTCTACTTACCTACGTGCCTGCATACATTTATTATAAATGCTGCTGGTATAAATAATATAAAGCACACTTACAAATCATAATGAAATATTCAGTACTTTTTAAAAATTCTATATATCCAATTGATTCCTAAATATATATTTTTTATTTTGCTAATTATATCTATAATCAACCTATGATTGTAAATGACAGATAAGGATCATTGCAATGTGAATATTTATTGGTCTTTTTACTTATCCAATGAGTAAACTGTACCTTCACTTCGTCAGTAGTAATGAGAGCTACTTCTTTGCACACTTGGCTCATGGTTTCGAGACTGCGGATGAGCACCGGTCCACGCTTTCCATCTAGGTCACAGTGTGAAGGTTGTGCACCCTGCACAGTCCTGTGCTGACCTGCATTATTGATGTCATCTCCAAGACCCCTCGAGTCTCATCAAAGTAACAATAAGTTAAGCCCTGTGTTAGAGCATTTGCTTATGGGCCTGGTGTAGCCCCCACCCCATGGCTGATGCTCAGATCCCAACTCCATGATGCTGGGCAAGGACTGGGAAGAGAAGCCTGGCGACATCCGCCTTGGTCTCATTTGCACTGTACAGGCGCTACGTGGGTCAGTCAGCCAAAGCACATAGTGAAGTGTAACATAGCAGGGATGTTTGGCGTGTTGAGGATTTAATAACTTTTTAATGAGAAATTCACATAATCACAGTATATAAGAACTGACCCACAAAACTTCTGAAAATTTTAGTAATAAGTTGTTACGTAACACAAGCCAGCTGCAGCTTGAGGTTAGACTGAAGAAGTATTATCATGTCCTGTTTGTGGAGGGGGCCATGGTCCAATACTCCAAACGCGAAATCATTGCATGAATAAGTCTATCCCTACTAAATCATTTGACCATTGCACAGATGACCTGACATCATGGATCGATTTGTCTTCCTTGACTCTGTCTTCTGGAACCCAGCTGAGACTGGCTCAGGGCCAGGGCTACACTGAGGCTTGTCCAGTGTATCCTTCATCCCATCTAGTTAGATCCCATCTAGCTGTATCAAAAGAAGACTAACATGCAGACTTCATTATGAGGACAAAGGAACCACTTATACTTAGAAAGGCCCCTGGGCTACTTTTCTCAACTCCACTCTGAAAGTCTCATCCTGATCTGTGTCCCAGGCCACCAATGAACTCTGTGCTTCAAAAATGCAAACTATGTGATATACACAGAACCCTCCCCCCAAAAAAATTATAAAGACCCTTCATAAAATGTAGGGTGTTCCTTTCTAAGCATTAGTTCATTTAAAAGATGAGGGCCCACGATGGAGATGGGTAAAGAAATTCCGTTGTTTTTCTCTAGATATCCATTCATATCTGTCCAAACTGCAAAAAGTCTCAGTGCCACAAAATACTATGAAGTTACACAAAAATATGTGAAGCAATTATTCTCAGACATCATACAAGAGAAAGTGTGCGCCTCCATGGGCTTTCTGCCCAAATTTAATGTTCGCTAATGCAGACCATCTTAGAAAACCAAGATGAGAGCTCAGGACTGTGACTGTGGTTTTTTCACACGGTGCTACAAAATTATACACTTGTGTGAGTGCAAATATCTACTGAAAGTCAAAGGGAAATCAAGGTTTTACTTAATATTTTTACTTAATATTGATGATTTTAGCATGGTAGCATATGAAAAAATTGTTGGTACGGTTTCAGAATCTACATCAAAACAAACTTTTAAGAACATCACTATGGGCCAGCGAAACAGCACAGCAGACGAAAGACCTGTGTAGGTAAGTAGAAAAACTAGATTTGATCCTTCTATCACATGCTGGGCCGGTCCCACCCTAGGAACCGCTGAGCCAGCCATCCAAGAATGGGTGTGGTGACACATGCCTATAATCCCAGTGCTGGGGAAGCTGAGGATCACTATGAGTACTAGCTGTGTAGTGAGACCCCATACCAAATGCATAAAAAGAAAAAAAAAAAAAGAGCCTCAATGTTACCATCCCTTGTCAGTTTTGGGGATGGTAACAAAGACAATTTATAATGATATAAACACAAGATTTCATTTTGAAAGTTCCTATTTTTTGGTATAAGATTGTACCTATATATTTTAAATTGATTGCCCAAGAAAATATAAAAAATTCCGTCTTTCAGGGCTGACACTAGAGAAATTTGCCAAAGTGTAAATCAAAATAACACTACCCCTTATCTTCAAAAGTAATTGTTTTTAATAAAAACTATTATTCATGTTCATGTGCAATGAATTTGTTATTGTCATTCTAAGTGAATGAAATGTTATACTTTATGTTTACAGTTTTAATTTGTAATATTACAAATATAATATGTGTGAACCAAATACACATGAACACAAACCCCAAATATTGGTAATAGTTGCCTTAGAGTCATAATTATTGTAGAACCCTAATGAAACTTAAGAGAAGCCTTTGATCTGAGACTATTTGACAGGCTAGTCCCAAAATTTTCTTAACACAATAAATGAAGACTAAAAAATTGAAACTATCAGAATTCAGCCTCCACGAAGTACAGAATATAATAAGAGACATGTGAAGAACTAAAGAAAGTCATTCATGTACAAATAAATATTCCTCTAAAGAAGCAAGCTCCCAAATGAGAAAAATAGACATAATCAAGAGTATATACAGATGTATAATATATAGACATGTAGACCTATGAGCAATCTCCCTATCATAGATAAATTTTCAGTTTTTATGTGATAGTAAAATAAAATAAATGATATTAGAATTGACTTATTCTAAGGGATTAGTTCACATGGTGATGAAGGCTGAAAGGTCCTATGGACCACTATCTGTAGGATGGAAGCCCAGGATATCTGGCCTCTACTTCCAGTCCAAAACTGAAGGCCTAAGAGTTGGGGTATTCAGTGGCGTAGGTCCTGGTCTAAGTCCAAATGCCTGAGAACTCCAAAAAGGAGCTCTGCTGTGCTTTGGATGGAGACTGGGACTGTTCCTGCAGACAGACTTGGTTATTGAAAGATGGTTAGGTCACACACCTACAGAGGTGGGTGCAGCATTGGAAGATGTGGCCTGGTGGGAAGAGGTGGGTTACTGGGCACTTGACCTGGACGTCATGTGCTGCTCCCTCACTCCTTCATTCATTTTCTGCTTTCTAGCCACTGTGCTGAGTGAGGCTTTCTTTCATATGTTCCATTCTCTCCCACTATCCTTTTTCTGCCTTGGACCTGCCAACTCTAAGCTGTAATTGTAAAAGCCCAAATGTCACATGTTGTATTCAGGCAACCAGTGACTAAGACAAGACTTCATGCTCACAGCAGAAAAAGATGGGCATCCTGGCTCGTGTAGGCACAGTAAGTGTGTCATTCCTCCAGCTGTCTAGTTAGCTCCTCAGCTTCCTGGATGGTGTCCAGCCATACTGGGTGGTGTCCAGCTGCTTCAGGGAGGGACACCTTCTTTATTCAGTCCACACTCTCAAATGCTAATCTCATCCAGAAACACACGGAGCACTCAATGTTTTACCCATTATCTGGACACCCCTTAGCCTCATCAAGTTAACACATAAAATTATGCCTCACAGTGCTCAGCAATGTCAAGGGAAAGACTCCTGTACAGAGAGCATGTAAGGAATCTCAGCAAAGAATCAGTAGCACTAAGAAATTGAAAATCCAGAATGTGAAAACTCCAGATATGAAAAATTTTTAAAAATTGCTGGATGGTTCAACAACAGACTAAACACCATCAAAGCAATAATGAAAAAGTATTCATTGGGCAGCTTCATCTGTTCAAGGCGAGCTCAGAGAAAACAAATTGAAAATAGAATTGAGTAAATTCCCAGAGACATGTGAGGTGTCCAGCAGCCTGATGTAAGTGCGATTGAACTAGGAGAAGGGGAGACAGGGGTTGGAGCATGGGCCAGTTTAGAGAAATTGTGGTGGGGAATTGTTCAAACCTGTTGAAGTTCAGTGAAAAATCATGGGCTGGGGAGATAGCTCAGTAGTATAAGCACCTGCCTAGCAATCTCAGGGTCCTGAGTTCAATACCAGGTACCAATATAAAAAAAAATTATATAGGCACACATACACACACCTTCCCTAGGCACATCATAATCCAGCTAGTAAAATTCATGATAAGAACAGAATTTTAAAAGTAACTCAAGCCATGGAGTCAAATCAATAAAAGCATAGATTATATAAAGAAAACAGTGAGAAAAATATAAAATTCTTTTTAAAATATAAAAAAAAGATAATGGAATTATAGCATCAAAAGGTTTAACAAAACTTACAAATAAACACTTTCAACCTGGAATCCATCATGCAGTGAAAATATTCACTAACGAGTAATGCAAAAAATATTTTTCAGACAAACAAAAACATTGCTTTGTCTTCCGTAAACCTATTATAGAAACATTTCAGCATGATGTAAAAATTTTATCAGCTGAGTACTCAGTTATATATCCGGGCATATAAAACATTATTATATAGTAGGTAAATACAAAGTACTTTTAAACCTTTAGTCAATTTTTGGAAGTGTTTAACTGATTAAGGAAAAATTGATCACAGGCTATGATTGCATTAGGCATAGAAATAACACATATGACCATAATATATTAGTATTAAGGCCTTTTTCTTGAAATATACAAGATGTTAAAATTGATAAAGAGGAAATACAACTTTTAAGTAGCCGTATGTCTATTAAAGAATTTCACTTTTAAACACTTTGCCACGAAAGAAAGTTCAAACTAAATACATTCCTTGCTGGTCATGTTAAGAGTAAATAATACTAATACTATGCAAAGCATTTCAGAAAATGGAGACAGAACAAATAAATTCTGCCCTACTTCATGAGGTCAGTATAACTCTGATAGTAAGACTAAAACTAGTATACGGAAAGACAAAATTCTTCCTGAATACAAGTAAACTAAACTAACAGAAACTGAATCTGGCAACAAAAATTGTTTATGCATCATGACTGAGTAGGGTTTGGATTTGTTCTAAGAATGTAAGGTGGGATTACTATTTTAAATTTTAACTGTATAACATGTTAACAGGCTAGATGAGAAAGGATCATTTTTACAGTAAGTTTATACAATGTGATATTGATGAAAACACATTCATGATTTAGAAGACAAAATTTAACATTCTAGAAAATGATGAAAACATCCTAGACTTGACAGAGACCATGAGGAGCCTATGAATAGCATCATGCTTAAAAGACTGAACACAGTTTTCCTAAGATCAAGACTGAAAGAAAGATTCGTTTCCTCACCAATATCCTTCAGCATTTTAGTGGAAATCCTAGAAGTGCAGTGACAAGAAAATTAAAATCTGTGCATGTCTGGAAGAGAAAGGGAATCGGGCTAGACTAGCTGATAATATTATCTTCGATATAGCAAAGCTTAAGGAATATCAAATACTATGAAAGTGAAGACAGAAATCTACTGAGGTCATAAGATACACAAGCAGTACTTTTAAAAACATCAACACCGTTTCTGTATGTTTATAAGAAAGAATTTGAAAACATTTTTCAAAATTTCACAATAATATCAGGGACTCCAAATAATATTAAGGATACAAAATATGTATAAATAAATTTAAATATGTATGAGGTTCCCATCCTAAAACTATACAGCAATGATAGGCATTAAAGACCTGAACAAATGGAAAGTGTGCTGTCTTTGGGTTCTAAAACTGGGGTTAGGATGCCAGGTCATCTTCAGTTGTTCTAGTGATGCAGTTCAAACTCAGTCAAAATCTTATCTGGCATTTTTGCTGGAAATTAACAAGTAGATTCTAAAAATTACATCAAAAGGAAAAAGGCCTAAAATAACCAAAACAATTTCAAAAAGAAGAATAAAGCTGGAAGAATCACTCCACTCTATGAGCTAGTTTAAAGCTGTAACGGTGTTAACAGAGTAAACATCAGCATGACAGGATGAAGAATTAAAAGTTAAACCCACATGTAAATTTTGGTCAACTTATTGGGAAGAGTGGAATGAAAGAAATTCTTTAGGCAAAGGAGTTCAACAATATGGAACAAGGTGAAGTTTGGCTCATATTTTACACCATGCACAAAAATTTATTAGGTTTGGGGGCCTCAACATGAGACCTCTAAATATAAATCTTTTATGAGGAAACCCAGAATGCCTTTTATAACTTTGAAACAAGCAAACATTTCGAAAGATATTAAAAATACAAACAATACACGAAGAAAATTGGCAAAAATAAAATTCTTTGCAATTAAATGCATGAACTCATCAAAAGACTTCTTAAAAATAATTGCAATACATTTTATGAATGATTCATATTTTAAAATATATAAACATACCAACAATACTTCAACCCCCCCCCTTTTAAAAAAAATTGGGAATTGGACTTAGGATCCTGAGTTTGCCAAGCAGGTATAATCCTCAATTTTTAAATTGTAAATAACTCAGGTTTTCCAAAGTGAAGAGAAGACTCAAATATTTAGCAAAGAAAAAAAAAATCAAATAGTCAACAAAACTTGTTCCATGTTCATCCCTCCCACATATTACAAGTAAATGTCATGAACTGATGTTAGACACCCACTGGGACAAAAGAAATGACCTTCTCAGATGTCCACATGGCTCCGTGTGGATCCCAAAGAGTGAAAAACATGGCAGCATCAACTTGGCCACCAGCACAGCAATGTATGGGAAGTACACATGCGCCTCCCAACACAACTCTACATTCTTCGATGTCTGCTCAAAAGAAACACACATGTACGCAGACACAGACTTGCTCAGGGATATTTAAAGATACTTCATTTACAATAATAAATACAAGGAGAGAGCCAAGAAAATTTCATTTCGTTTCAGTTGGTGATGTATACATAAAATGAAGCATTACTCACAACAACAAAGAGGAACAAATCACGCACAAACTCCACAATGTGGAGTAGCCTCAAAGAGTGTTGCATGAGAGAAGCCAGATTTTAAAAAATGTGTAATCCCGCCGGGCGTGGTGGCGCACGCCTGTAATCCCAGCACTCAGGAGGCTGAGGCAGGAGGATTGGTGCGAGTTCGAGACCAGCCTGAGCTACAAAAGTGAGCTCAAGGCCAGCCAAAAACTGTATAGCGAGACCCTGTCTCAAAAAGACAAAAAAAAAAAAAAAAAAAAAAAAAAAAAAAAAAAAAAAAAAAAAAAAAAAAAAAAAAAAAAAAAAATGTGTAATCCCAATCACAAAACAGACAAAAACAAATCTCTGATGGAAAATGATATCACTTTTATCTTGTTTTCTATCATCAAGAATGCCAGTCAATATGAAGCCTTTGAATACAGACACACACACACACACACACACACACACAAACACACACACACACACCCTTCTGACAGATGATATCAAGCCTGACTTAGACTTCTCCTTCACAGAGATGCAGAGAACTTTGATTTTTTTTCCTCTCCTAGGACAAAATCCTCTGCACTCCAGAATGCAGACTGTAAATCAATACCTGAAACTTAAAGTGACATTTCAACAACTGTACATCCTGCAGCCTCTCAGGACCTTGGGATCATTTTGTTCCTGTCAAAGGGCTAACTTGTTAAATAATTGATGAGTATCCAGCCCCCCATCTTACAAGACAGGATGTTCCTGCCTCCTTTTATGCATGCATAGCCTCATCTAAAGAGGCAGTTATAGACACTGTTATTGAGCACCTACTGTGTGCACTAGGTGTAGTGCAGAAATAGTAGAAAAGTTCACAGTTTCACACAGGGCTGACACAGGGCACATGCAAGAAGAATCTTTAGATTATTAGTTACACACAAGGTTATTAAATTTTATTTGTAACAATTGGTTTAAAAACATCGTAAAGTGTACACTTCTTTTTTTTTTTTTTTTTTTTTTTCAGATGACCTCTGAATTTTTATGTGCTGGCTGTTCCCCAATGGTACCCCTGCTCCTATTGCTTCAGTGTCTCAACATTTCTTATGAAAGTCATTATGAAGAAGACCTCTTCTTGCCTTACACAGATGAAGTTAAAGATTGAAAAGTCCCTTCAGGAGCAGCTATGGGGCTGAGCTACAAGGGGATCAAGAACCTACCTGGACAGGGCAATATTGAAGGTGGCTGGGTAAATCTTCTCCTTGGGAAAGTGGCATCAGAAAGTGGGCTGGAGGACCTGGCAAGGTCTGGAATCGGCAGAGTCGTGCAGAGGATATTTGCTTTATTGAGATATAAAGTCAGAAGGCAGCTGTTGATGTTGCTGGCAAGGGGTTCACGGTGTGAAAATAGAGTGAGGAAAGTGAGGCTGTGGGCCAATAGCTGGAGGCCAGCACACACGCAAACAGGCACATGTGTGTGCATGCATGCTCATGCACACACACACACACACACACACACACACACACACACACACACACCATGAACAAATGCCCCTGTGAATCACCCACAAAAGACAGGCTTTGAATGCCCTGGAGTAGAACTCAGGTTTCCCTGCTAGAAACAGTGATCAAAATATCTACTGGCATTGCTCTTTGGGAGAGAGATGGAGACAGAGACACAGACACAGACACAGACACCGATAGAGAAAAATAGAGACACAGACACAGAGGGAGACAGAGACACACACAGAGAAAGACAGAGAGACAGAGATAGAGACATTTAAGATGTTTTGCAGGAAAAGTCTGAGGAAGAACCAGCTACAGAGAGGACAGAACAAAGGCTGATAAGAGGACACCTGAGACAGAGGTCCTGGCCTGTGCAGGGTTTTTTTTTTTTTTTAATTTTTCACGTAGAATTTGGAATTAATAGGAGCTTATTTAGCCTGTAAGCTGTACTGAGAGCTTTAATCACAGTTATAATCCCAACTCTCTCCCACAAGTCATGCCAAGCTATTAACTTTGTTGTAAAAGGGGCTGGAGGGGAAGAATGGCCTGTAGGAGGCCCTACAGTCTGTGAGTGCAGAGAAATTCCTCCCTGGGGCTCTGCTGTGGCAGTTGACTCTTCATAGCTGTCACAGCTGTGGGATGGTCCTGCCCACGGCTCCTCACCCCCACTTCTTCATTGTCCCACCTTTGTATATTTAGAAAAATCCCAGGCTCTTCTGCATTTTCCTATGAACACATAGAACATTTGCCCTAAAGGAGTCTCCTAGAAATTAGGACAGTACTCTTAATTTTACAGGTAATAACAGGAGGGTTGCTAAGTGTCTTCATGGCCCCTAGACAGATGCTGGGTGAGCGAGGTGCAGAACTCTTTGTCTTCCAGTCAACCATAGGCTATCTATTCAGAGCCTCTGCTGCTTTAAAGAGCTGGGAACGTCACTACAATTCAGAGACCTTCACCTGGGGGCAGCAGGGCAAGAAGATCCGGGCTTTAACATGGATCTGTGAACATCACAGTAAAGTTGAGAGAAGAGGGACTCAAGTGGGTCATTATTTTATCTGGTTCTCCCTTCACAAATGAGAGGAAGAAATGTTACCTAACATGTAGTGAATGTAGGACAATTTAGAACTTGTACCTCTAGTCATTGCTTAAGCATTCACAGGTTCCTCAGGGCAAAACGCTGTCTGCTAGGGCGATAATGGTTTTTTTGGTTACCTACAACTCCAGCGCAGATCAGAATTTTAATCTCACAAGCGGCAGAGGCACTGTCCTCCCTGGGTAGAACACGGGACAAGATAAGATTTCCAAAAGGGAAGTTTACATCCTTTATAGCTTAAATTATACATAGGGGCCTAAAGGGAAAGCACGAGTTACCTAGAGGACATTTGATGGTCTAGTCTCGTGGAATTAGGTGCACTGAAGTGGCAGCTATTCTGTGCTCTAGAACTGCTTGAATCTCCTAGCAAATCTGGACAAAGATGCCAGCACACGGATCCTCCCTGAGAACCATATCTCCTAGGTCGGAGGGAGCCAGATTTGCCAGGAGCAGACTTTTAGGCTCAAGAAAGTCTATTTATGTCCCCTCAAGATGAGAGGGAGCTGGGCCCTGCAGTATATGGAAAAATTCTGGAAGCTTGGGTTCTGTCAGAACAACAGAGCATGATTATTTTTTGCAGAATTCTTCTCTCATTGAGACAAAATTAGTAATGTCTGGATGCACCTGGGAAGAAATGTTGCTTTCTATTTAGTAATTGAATTGATTTAATGTTTTTCAGATGAACAGTAGCTTTTGTAATTCTAGAGGAAGTCTCTACAGGCTGTCCTGCCAACCCCTCTGTCCTAAGCCCTTGCGGATAAGAAATAAACATTACTTAATTTCTACACCAGCATGCCTTTCCAGCCATTAGAATGGCAGCAGATTCTCTCTGCTTCTGGATCACCGCTGCCTTCTTTCCCACACTGCCTTCTCCACACAGAGAAACTCACTCAGAGTTGCTAGAAGAAAACAAAACCCTGGGAAGTATTTTAAAAATTAATAGCGAGGAAGAGGAATGCCATGAGTGGAATTTGGACTCAGCTCTGGAAGTTTATTAATTCGGTCTCTACTCTTGACTATGTTTTTTTAACCATGTCATTCAGTTTTGCTTATTTACGAATTTATTTTTGATGTTCATGGGCATATATTTCTCATGCATAATGCATGCTTTTGTGGAGGGGCTTCGGACACATACACCCCGCATCTTGGTGCTTTCTCTCCTTCCCTTTTCTGCTTCCCTTCCCATCCCAGTTCCCTTCCGTCTCCACAATGCCTTTCTCCCCCTTCCTTCTCAGGTTTCTTTTATTTTACTCTTTAAATTATTCATACCTTGGGTCAACTACTTGTGTGACATTAGTCAAGTACAAGACCTTCCCTGAACCTTTGTATTTTGATGGATGCGACCTATGTTGAGTTATCATGCTGATGATAACACAACGTTGTTGCAGTGTTACATGTCAGCAGCACAGTCTCTGTCCAGAAGTTAAATACATTCCATAACTACTCTTTTGCTTCCAAGAAGGAAAGAGATTGATACCAGGTCCCGAATACCATTCTGTAAATTCAGAACTGCTTGCCTTATTTCAGAGATGCTGCAGAAGTTTGGGGCAGGCAAGGCAGATGTTTGGGGAAGGCTATCAGCAAAACCAAGGGACAATTAGCAACCACGGGGGATTTGCTATGATCATTTCTGAAGAACTCTGCTGCATAACACGGGGTCTTACACATGGCTGAACTTGAACTTGACAAATGAATGACTGTTTTGGTCTGTGGTAGGTCAGATAACAGCGGTAGACCAGAAGGCGGGGAAAGGGATTTGACAAGTATAGGCAGCCTTGAAAGAATGGCAGTACAACTCCTGAATTCAAGGGCATGATGTCACCTTCATGGTTAATAAGCATCATAGTCTTTGTATTGGATCCAGGAATATGCATGAGTAGAGTGGGACCTTCCCTGGACTCTTAAACATAATCACTTCTTAGGTTTCACTCATTGGAGTAAAAGGGGAATGTTTTGGGGTCTTGACAGATGGAATAATGAGGTCAGAGCCCCCATCATCCAAGCTGCTATAGGCCAGAGACCAAAGTTGGGTTTTTATAACTTAGAGCTAATAAGTTTAGAAGGAAAAGCCTGCAGTCTGTAATGCATACTGCATCATGCTAGATTTGATCTGCCTCTGTCTGTTATTGTCTTCCTCTGTTTTCTTTTACTGCACACCCCTAAGATGTCTGCTGCCAACCACTCCCTCTAAAGGTGACAGGCAGAGATGGCCTCAAAGATGCACATGCCTACCACCTGGTGACGAGGCACAAAGCCTTGCATGTGACTGTGCTGTCCCCACCACAAGAAGCATCCTCAGGAACATCAGTGGCCAAAGCCAGAGTGAAAAACCCAAGAGCAAGTGTGAACGGGAGCACTGCTAATAATGTTAGTGATAATAATTTTCTCTTTTGTAATTCGTCACACTTTAGCAGAATCTCTTAGAAGAAATGTTACTTGTTCTCATCCCTAACTGAATTAGGCTCCCCAGCCCAAATTTCTAGGTTAAGGCTCTGTGTTGGCCCTTTGGTCCCTGCATTGTAGAAATTGTTTTGCTTTTCTGTAGAAGTAACTTTCAAACTTAGAGGCCACAGTTTTCAACTCTATATACCTAGTAGTTTTCACACTACACTGCTTACAGTAGGTGCTTAATAAATGTTGATGACTGTAGCAAAGGAAGTGGAATTTGGTTATTACCCACCATAGTCACTCAGCATGAAGCCAGGAAAATATGGCCGCCTTCCTGACAGACCTACAAGATAGGATTTTTCTAAGGAGGTGACTCAAGCTAGGACTCTTCCGTGTGCTTCAAGGACAGAAGTCCTTTCAGGGTTTAGGAAACCAGGTCTCACAAGGGAAATGGAACTTCAATTGAATAATGGTGAGGTCGCAATTTCTAGAAGGCCCAAGCTGCCTCCTTCAAATGCTGAACATGCTTTCCAGGTCAAGGGCACAGAAAGAAAGCCCAACCCCCCCTTCCCATTACGGCTTTCTGTTTGCCCACTATGATGCAATTGCCCATTTTATGAGGCAGCTCCGTCTGGCACTGCTTAGAAACCAAACCTAAAACTCTCTGGGCTGGCTCTCTACATATGTATGAAGGGGTCCATGGGTGCCACTTTTCCAAGATGTCCACCCATGCTAAGTTGAGAAAGAGGAAGGTACAGATAGGTTTTAACCTTCTCAAGCAGGTTTCTTGGTGCTTCTAGACAAGAAATCACTTCCTTTGTGAATATCGAGGAGCAAACCACTCTCCTTCCCTGGAGAAACAAACCTTAGCATTATCCAGCTGAAGCTATGATGGGAAATATCTTTTCCTACCCAAGATCCTTGAAATATTTGCCTTTTCAATGAGAGCACACGCCTGGGTTTCCTAGTAGTAACTACACAACATTTGGAGTACTAAAGTCTATCCCTCCATAAAAGGTCCTTGAGAATGTGAAGCAAGTCTTAATTAACTTTTCTTTACCATCCTGATAGGAATCTAACACCAGAGGCTTATACATACTTGACAATAGTATTTAAAATAAATGGAATGTCTTCCCGTAGGAAGAACGGATTCATTAAATGAGGCATGGTTTGGCAGACCAGCCATCTGCACAAGTATGTAGATAGCCAATAAGAGTTTGAGTGTCTTGGATTCTATAAATTCATCTTGATATTAACATGCTTTTGATCCAGTGGCCATGGAAGCACAAGAAATCAAAATGGATATGCAATCATCAGGAACCATGCAGTGCTGACCAGGATGGCTGAAGGGAACAACACCCAGTGGTGGAGAGGACACAAAGAAACAAATTCTCCAAGGCTATTGATGAAAACGTAAAACGGTGATGCCTCTCAGAAATATGCTTACGGTTTCTCAAACATTTAAATGTACATGTACACAGTGACCTGCCAACTCTACTTCCACTTGTCTATTCAAGAGCAATGGAAAAAGAAAAGTCTACAAGCCTTGTACACAAATACTGATGGACATTTCCCTCGTAGCAGCCGACCACTGGAAGAGGACCTCATGCTCATCCACAAAAAATAGATAAGCAAACTCTAAGATGTTCATATGAGGGAAATTACTTAACAAAAAAGGGACAAGCCACAGCCAAACAACACCGAAGGATCTCAGCAAGAGTTCTTTGAGTCAAAGAAGTCAGACACACAAGTACAGGCTGTACCCTTCCACTTGCATGAAATTTTAAAATATGCAAAACTAACCTACAATGATAGAAATCAAATCAGCGGTTGGTTCTGGAGTGGCAAGATGACTGGAGAAAAGCATCAGGGAACTTTTTGTGGTGATGGAAACATCCGCGTCCTGGCCGGGGAGGGAGGCTCCGCAGGCACTTGTGTTCGTCAACACTGAGTCAACAGTCAACTGATGAGTGCGCCGCTGTACATAAATTATACCTCAACCAAAGAAACTCATTCTGAGTTCTTCGCTCCTCACATCAAAGGAAGCCAAAGTGTTGAGGGCAGAAAGAGGACTTGGAAAGTCATAAGGTCCTGCCCTTTGTTTAGATGCAGAAAAGGGAGGCCCTCCAAGAAGAGGAGGGGTATGCCTGAGATTAAGTGACAGACTTAGTGGCTGAGGGAGGAAGGGAAGTCAAGGCCCTGGGTACAGCGCTCAAGAGGGCTGGAAATCTGAGTGACATTTCAGTGAAAGCTGAGAATTATATCAGCCTCTACTCTCTTACAGTCAATATCTGCAGTTAATTGTCAGTAGGCCTCAAAAGACTAAAAACAGAAACTCCATGCAACCCAGCTGTGCCCTTCCTCAGTATCTTCCCAGAAGAATGAAAGACGTCATATTTCAGTGATGCACGCACACCCACAAAAATCAAAAGCAGTATTTATGTACAACAGAGTACTACTCTGCCATAAAGAAGAGTAAATATGTGAGTCATTTGTAGAAAAATGGATGCAGCTTGAGGTTATAAGCTTAAGTGAAATAAATCAGACGCACAAGTTTTAATAAGGCATGAGAAAGTCAAAATACAAAATACAAATCATTTAGGTCAGGGATACAGCTCAGCCACACAGCCCTGGCCTGATGAGTGTGAGGGTCTGAGTTTGATTTCTGGGACCAAATGTACTTTAGAATAATTATAAATATAATTTATAATAATTATAATATAGATTTACATATACATGTATAACTATGTATATCATAATTTAAAGACCAAACGAAAAATCATAAGATAGAGGGCTGAGGAGATAGCTGGGCAGTGTAAGAGTCTCCCTGGCAAATGCAAGGAGCTGGGTTAGATCCCTGGCACCATGTGCTGTGCCAGCCCCACCCCAGGCACACTGGGCCTGCCACGTAGACCCAGGGTGACGTCACACAACTGCAATACCAGCACTGGAGAGACTGAGTGAGGAGGATCGCTTTGAGTCTGAGCTGTGTAGTGAGTCCCTGTACCAAAAATACACATTTTTTTAAAGGATGCAAAATAGGAGACAGGGAGATAGATCTCTCCCAAATTAGCAAGTGACCAAGAAATGAGGGAGGAAGGAGAGAGGGAAGAGGAATGGGTAGTAAAAAAGAATTAAAGTGTACTATGTAGACATTGGCTGGGGTCCTCATTTGCCCATCCCGCCTGCTTCATCTTGTGAAGGGTCTCTGGCCCTCCCCAAGGGGACGGCCTCCTCAGCTTTATCTCCACAGAGATAGGCCCAGAGCCGGGCCAGCAAGAGCCAGCCAGAGCCGCACTCTTTCGGGCTACAGCCACTGCGGGCTGTGGGCCTTTTCCTTGGGCTGCTGGAGAGACCTCTCACGGAACCTCAGCAGCACTCAAACGAAGGAAAGGAAATCAGGAAGCGCAGAGACTGGGAGAGATCACTGAGCCACCCAGGCAGTGGGGCAGGGGGGGCGTCGCCCATTCCAACCCGGCGCCCATCTGGAGCAGCCAGGGCAGCTGCTCTGTGCCAAGGAGGCCGTCTTCCGGTGCGCAGAGCCAGGCTCCTTCTGGTGAGCTGTGCTCTTCACTGACTGCTCGCTCTGCTTCACCCAGACATTGCTTGGACGCCTGGGAACGCAGTGGGAAAGGATGAGCTAAGTGAGATGTGGCCTCAGCCCCACCACCTCTGTGTAACACAGAGGCTCTGTGGCCAACCATGACACCTCCTGGAAGCAAAACCTGAATCCGCAGATATAAAATATCCAACACGAACAGCCCTCCTGGGGCTCCAGCTCACCACAGAGACGGTGTGCATCTGGGGGGCAGCTGCTCTTCCTCCTCAGCTTCTCCTATGTTCAGCTAATAAAGCCTTGATGGGACACCCTCCCTTGTCTCCTCTGAGGGCTTCTGGACCCCCGCTGTTTTGCAAGTGTAAATTGCAGGAAGACAGACTGAAATCCTTGGTTAAAGGCTTTCTCTTGCCGACAGGAAAACTGGCCATCAGCTTTCAGCGACCATCTCTTATTCAACTCCAGGCATATAGTAGATTCTTTAAAAATAATAATAATAATAATAATAATAATAATAATAATGTTAGTTGAGTCAATGAGCAAGTCGCTTCTTGGCCTTTAGGCTGACATCAAGCACAGTAGAAGAGTGAACATCTGCCTCTTGGAGTCTGCGTTGCTGCAGCTCAGGGGAAGCTGCAGGTGGAGCCAGGCTGAGCCTCAGAGTCGGGTCGGTCATATGAAAGGCTGCAACTCGCTGTGCTGCGTGGGGCCACAGCACACTGCACCCCTGAGCCCCCATTTTCTCATCTTCTAGATGGGGAAAATAATGATAGTTAAATCCCAGGGCTCCTAGCATGGAGTCCATCAGTCTTTAAGGAGCATTAAAAGTTGGATATAATTTTTGCTACTTATGTATTTTTGTGAAAAGAAAGTTTGAGATTTCATCATGTTCTCTAACTAGGTCAGTGACGAAGAAGAAGAAGAAGAAGAAGAAGAAGAAGAAGAAGAAGAAGAAGAAGAAGAAGAAGAAGAAGGAGAAGGAGAAGGAGAAGGAGAAGGAGAAGGAGAAGGAGAAGGAGAAGGAGAAGGAGGAGGAGGAGGAGAAGGAGAAGGAGAAGGAGAAGGAGAAGGAGAAGGAGAAGGAGAAGGAGAAGGAGAAGGAGAAGGAGAAAGAAGGAAAGAAAGAAAGAAAGAAAGAAAGAAAGAAAGAAAGAAAGAAAGAAAGAAAGAAAGAAAGAAAGAAACCATTGTGGCATTAGTCCTTTTTTGCTGTCATGAGGATGGAGATAATATACCTATATACAGCGCCCGAGACAGTGACAGACCACTGTCATCACTGTACAGTGGCCTGACAGGTGAGTGAGACTTCTGAGCGCGGTGACAGTTTATTCCAGCCCTGCCCATCTACAGCCTGCAGGACATGCCCTGTAAGTGGCCCCTAGGTCATGATGGACAGAGCCTCCCCTTTCTCCTGGCCTCAGTGTCCTGTCCTATGGTAAAAAGCTGCACTTAGGGTTCACTTGCACAAGTTACCATCCTGGCTATGGGGCCTGGCCTGGGACCCTAAGTTTAAGTGAGCAGGGGACCTGACCTCAGCTGGTGCCTCTTTACCCAGAGGTCCTGGTGCAGTGACCTCTGACCTTTGCCTCCAAGAATCTGAGGTGACAGTGAACATTGATTTTGCTGGGCAGACAGGGGGAGTCTAAGGGCAGCTCAGGAGGTGTCTCAGACAGAGAGAGGGAAAGTGGGGCTCTGCATGTCTCAGAGAGCTGAGGGCAGGCAGGAGCTGCCGCTCCTCTGCTTTCTTCCAATCGCTCAATCAGCTGAAAAGGAAACAGAGCTAAACAGTCCAGTTTGGAAGACAAACCATTGATTTGCACAGTTTCAGAAGCCTCTTTGGCCTGCTTCCAAGCACTGTGGAAGTTTTCTATCAGAAAGAATTCCCTCCCTCTGAGGCAGGGGGATCACAAATTCAAAGCCAGCTTGGGCTCTCTGGTGAGTTCAAGGCCAGCCAGGGATATACAGCCAGACCCTGTCTGAAAATAAACAGTAAGAAAAAAGGGCTGAAAATGTAGCTCAGTGAGAGAGTCCTAGGTTCAACCTCAGTACCAAAACAAAGTAATAATAATAATAATAATAATAATAATAATACTCCTTTCCCACAGACCTTTAGGTGAGAACACACAAGCACACATTCCGGCCCACCCTCTGAATGGCTCAGGGGGGAAGAGTCAGGAGTTAGAAGCATTCTGCAGCCCAAACCCCACAGCAAGAAACCCATCGGGAGTCACCCTTACAGAACCATTGGGCAGATCCTTGCACAGTGCCCACCAGTCAATCTGGCCACTACGTATTAATATACTTGAAATGATCCAAAATAATTCAGATTTGAACAGCCACCTCTAGGACCTCACTGCTTCTCAGGAATCAACACGCTCATCTGGGCCCGCTGGCTCAGAGCCTTGCACAGAGCGCAGTTCTGGTGTTGACTGAGGAGACCATCCTGGTCCTGTGTGGACTCACCTGTGACAAGAGCGCCACCCGGCCTCCTTGGCTGGCTGTCGGTATGATGCTGCTCATGTGGGCGTTGGACTGGGGCTCGTCCCTCACTGCCTGCTCCTTGCCACTCGTGCTTCTCGCTGTGGCAGAGGGCTCCATGAGAGCAGCACGCAAGCACGAGCGCCAGGTGTGTCAGCTTCACAATCGCACAGGCGACTGCCCATCCCACTGGCTACATTCCGTTCATAAAGAGCCAGTCCCTAGGGGCATTCCACACTCAGAGGAAGACAGCACTCCAAAGCACAGGCACCGGGAGGCAAAGCCTTGGCCACAGGGCCTTAGAAGGCTGCTTGTCTCGCCTACCGGAATATTATAACCTGAGAACGTACCATAAGGAGCAGTGTGCATGGTGCCAGCCATAAAACAAGTCCTTAATAAGTAGCTTTTATGATCCCTGGCACCACATGCCATGCCTGCCCCGCCCCCAAGGCACACTGAGATAGGGACTGAGACTGGGCCTGGTGGCACGTGCCCGTAATCCCAGAACTTGGGAGGCTGAAAACAGGAGGATCACTCTGAGTCCAACCTGTGTAGTGAGACTCTGTAGACCCTGTACCAAATACACTTTTGGAAAAAGATAGAGAAAAATAAATGGCCTTTGCTGTTCTTATGTCTTTACAGTCTCTCAGCGCGTCATTGGGCCATTAGACAAAAGAGGCCTGAGTGCTGCACAATTAGATCTGGTCTGTCACCCAAACTCACGGTGCTCAGGGTGAAGTCTCCATGATCACCCCCAAGCCCATCAGGCTCCCTGTTCTTAGTGAGGGGCAGAGGCAGCAGGACGGCGAGATCAGCAGGTGCCAGGAAGACCCTGGGAGACTGAAATGAGGGGGGCACCAGGGTCCATAGGCTCCAACAGGCTGTGGTGGCGGCAGGATTTCACTTGACTTTAAAGAGAAATAGAAGAGAGCCCAAGAGGACTGGAAGAAGGAAGACCACTGAGAAACAGATGCGGAAAAGCAAGCCCAAGAAGTCCAGCGTACAGGATGCTGCACTGAAGGTCAGGAGGGAGTCCAGAGGGTGAAGAGTGAGTGCCCGTGAGCAGAGAGAGACATCTGGATATGCCAGAGCTGAGGACCTTGGCTTCCTCCTTAGGAGCAACGCTGGTCCTGCATTCAGACCTGGACTGGGAGGAATGGCCAAACTAGAGGATGCCCTGACAGGGTCAGAATCAGAAAGAAATAGGCAAATACACTGCTAAAATGTGAACACTTCCTACACACACTGGATTAGAAACCCTTCTCCATAGAGGGCTCCAAGCAACCGATGCATGCATGACCAAAATCTATTAGATGAGAAAGTCCTGCGTTGGTCAGGCCCTTGGAGGTGCTGACCACCTCTTCCAGGGTGCTACAATTACTGCTCCTCCCGTGAACTCTCATATTATGGGTGAGTAACAGTGCCTCGCTGCTGTCTTGCACTGTTAACACAAGATTAGCAATTTGTTCATCCAACTAGTTTTCCAGGTGTCAGGTCTCCCCAGAGGCGAGGCTTGTGGCAAAGCCTTTTGCACCCAAATGGTCAGGAAAAGGACCATCCCCAGTGTGCACCACGCCTGCCGGAGATCTGCAGGGCCTGGTGTGAAGCAAAACCTGGGCCCTTCCACATTTATGGGGAAGTGGATGAGGCATCGGTGTGGGCCTCAGAGGTGGGTCTGGCGATGTGCCCATGTGGGACACAGTCCACCCTCGCCCACCAGGCTGTGGTGCTCATGGCCCTGCAGCTTGTCTCCTCCTGCTTCTGCTCTGTGCCTCATCCTTTCTGCTAGATTTTGAGGGCTCCCAGAATAAACATGGGGTAAAAGCTCCTTTCCACTGGGGCACCATCCCAGTGCAGCCTTCCTTGACTCCAAAGCCCGCTGTGTGTGTGTCCATGCCTTCAGTGGTACCCCCCCACACTGCCCACGGGCAATGGTCGTGATGCACACATGCATCTCATCCGTGCTCGCCTTCACTTCAGAGCTGTCCTTTCCCCTTTCAATCCTTTTCCTCTGCCACATCTGCTTTATGTTGATTTTTTATCTTTTATTTTTCTTCCCTTCTTCCTTTCTTCCTTCCTTCTTTCCTTCCTTTCTCTCTCTCTCTCTCTCTCTCTCTCTGTTGCTTTCTATAAATACAGTAGAAGAGGGAGGGAAGGACAAGCAGCTGATTCGGAGATTAATTCAGTGAATGGTGCAGAATCCATGAGTCAGGGTGTGAGACCATCTCCTACCTCTTCACCAGGCATTGGTTGTCAAACCAAGATGGCAGAGTATCCACTGCCTCTCTGCACTGGCTTTCCTGTGATGGAGAAATCAGTCCCCCTCTCTGGGTTCCAGTGATGTCATCAGGCAGGATGGTAGGGGATGGATGGGCCCATGCAGTGCTTGGCTGCTGTTGTGGTTTTTTGCTGTGGCTACCGTGGGTGGACACGCTAGTGGCTGGATGCTCATGCTTCTCACAGCAGCTTCCTCCAGGGTTGCACTGGTCCTATCATTGCATCAAGCCTGGTTGAAGTTAAGCATAGGCTTGGTGTGCCAACTCATGCCCACCTCCGGGCCCTGGAGGGCAGCACACTCCAGGCTCTCCGTTGGCCTGCATGGCACAGAGATGTGCCACCTACGTGACCAGCCAAGGACCAGCCCCTTCAGGGGAAGCTTTAATGATGAAGAATAAAAATGAAAAGTCAAAAGGCTGAATGAGTTGAACAGTCAACAGCATTAGCATCTTAGGAAACAATGAAACGATTTCGGCCTCCCCTGCAAGGACACCTCCCCAGGTGTCCCTTCAAGAGGCAGAGCTGACCCTTGCTCGCCACTCTGTGCTGCTACCATTTGCACAGAGCTCCAGAGACAGGGTAACACTTGGTCACATTCAGCAGTGTGCCACCCATGTGGGGGCAGATAGAGTGAAGGAATCGGGGTTCTTGGGAGGTTCATTTATGCATTCATTCCTTTAGGCAACAAAAGAGGACCCCATGCCTTCCATGTGCCATTCTCTTGGACAGTCTTAAAAATGGGGCCATGGACTATCCCAGCTTTCACAGGAGCTTATATTTTAGTGAGAATGTTATGGTTTGTGTCTAGTTGTCTCTGCACAACCCCGTGCAGTCATGGGGTGGGGACTTCTACAGTCTGTAATTAACTCCTGATCCTCTGAGATTATGGATGTGAGTGCTGCTTGGATTGTGGGTGTGAGTACTGCAGGGATTATGGGTGTGACTGTTGCCACTGGCCTGGGGCAGGTAGCCTGAATGGGACTTAGGGTACAGACTCACTCTCTGTAGCCATTGTGGCTACTCCTCCTCTCTGCTCTTGCTGTTTTCTGCGACCATGCACTGCTACCCTCTGCCATGTGCCACTCTGCCTTGGAACTGGCCAAGTATGGACTGAAACCTCCAGTAACTGAGCTAAATAAACCTTTCCTTCCTTCATTTCAAGTGCCAGGTATTTGTCCCAGCAACAAGAGAAAAGTAAGGGACATACAGAAGGAAGGCAGTACAGACACATACATGGATGACTGTGACTTGAGATGGAAGCGCAGTAACAAGCACAGCAGAGCACAGGGTGTGAACAGCCAAGCAGAAGAAGACAGGCCGTGATACTCAAGAGTGGGTCTTCTGAGAGGGGGTGTGGGGCTCCCCAGTGAAAAGCAAGAAGCCCACGGAGAAGTGTGCTTGGGTCACAAGAAGCAGAATGTGCCAAGATGCCCAGTAGGCAGACACCTTCCCAGCCTGCCCACATGGAGGGACTGGAATTTCTGGGCTTTGAGCCCTGCTGCCAGTACAACTTCCCTTCCATCCAACCTGCAGGTGCATCTGGATTGCAGAGTGTCCCAAATCTCTGCTGGCCCTGGCCCAGCTGTCTGTGGCTCTGATCCCTGCACCAGCTATCAGACTGTTTCTGTGGGAGACAGACCCGAGCATCCTCATACAAGTCCCCATCGCAGCCCAAGGCTGCAACCTGCTTACAGGCTGTGACAGAAAGGACTCCGTCCCTGGGACTAGGCTAACAATCTATATGGGGATGCTTTTCAGGATTGTCTGGTTGGATCTGATGCAAGCACAAGGGCTCTTGTAAGAGACAGGCAGGGGTTCGAGGCTCGAGGGCAGGGGACAAAGAAAGAAGACATCTGAGTGACACAGCTAACAAGCCAGGAATGCAGGGAACCTCTGGAAGCTGGGGAGAGAAAGAAGGGGGTGGAGGGCAGAGGATGGAAGGGAAGAGAGGGCAGAAAGATTACTGCCCAGAGGCTGCATTAGTGTACAACAGGATCTCAGCCCCAGTGACGCAGGCAAACTGCCTGTCACGTAAGAAATGTAAGACAATTCCTACAGGTCATGCAGTCCGGAATGACTGCACTCAGCACAGAGAGTCAGTGCGGGCTCATAGGACGCCGAAAGTCTTGGTTCCTCCTTTTTCTCCCCCATTTCTCTACCCACCCCTTGCACCTCTTCATTCCCTTCCCAATATCCAAAGACCCATCTCCCTCTTTCCCATTGTTTCTTTTAGTTTGCTCTTTATTTACATTTTTGTTGTTGCTGTTGTTTTGTTTTGTTTTGCTTTTTCTTTTGGAGACAAGGTCTTGCTGTGCAGTTCAGGCTGGCCTCGAGCTCACTTTTGTAGCTCAGGCTGGTCTTGAACTCACACCAATCCCCCTGCCTCAGCCTCCCAAGTGCTGGGATTGCAGGCGTGTGCCACCACGCCCAGCACTATTTACATTTTGGATTTCTTTTTTTTTAAATCCAAAATATTTATTTATTCATTTATTTTAAATTTAAGAAGGGTTATATTTCATATTTTTATCATCGGATCAGTTCAGATTAATAGATATAGGTATATAAGATTGATCAAACAAACATTGACACTTTCAATAAACACTGATTTTTTTTTTTAAACAGTTGACAAGTTGCATATTGTCCTCACAATAGTTTTACAGAGCACAGGGTATGGGTATGACACACCTTCCAATTGATATTGGTAAGGAAAGAAAAAATTTAGAGTTCTTATATTAGGGAGACTATACGATATTTACACATGTAGCTCTGGTTTATTTCACTAATGAGTATATGTTCAATATACATCTATTTATATATGAAGTCTTCCAGCTTATCATTCTTTATACAAGAGAAATCATGTAGTATTTAAGCTTGTGCATCTGCTTTAGCTCACTTAATATTATGGTCTCAAGGTGCATCTATTTTTCTGCAAATAACCCAAATTTATCTTTCTTTATGGCTGAATAGTATTCTGCCATGTAAACACTCATATTTTTTTTTAATTCATGCTTCTGTTGATGGACATACAGGCCACTTCCAAGGCTTGGTGGTTATGTGTTCTACTTCTACAAACATAGGCTGCATGAATCCCAGTAATGTGAGGTCCTTAACTCCTTTCAGAAGATACCTAGGAAGAGACTGACTCAGTCAAAAACAAGAGAGAGACAGAGATTTTCAGTTTTTCAAGAAATCAATTACGTATTTTTAAAATACTTCTGCCTTCATAGCAATTTATTACATAGCAAAAGAAAAATTAAAAAATTTCCAAATAGCTCTAATTGACAATAACATGCCTAGCATTTCAGTAGCTCTGGGCTTCTCCACAAATGCCCAGGGGTCAGTGCAGTCTCTGTGAGGGTGACTCCGGGGCTGAGTGTTAGCATCCCGGTCTGACCCAGGCGGTAACTCAAGCACAGAGTGCGCCCCCTCTCTACAGCCACACAGCCTGGTCTCAGGTCTATTTGACCTGGCCAGAATTTGAACTCAGTTATCTGGCTCCAAAGACAACAACGTGTTTCTGTTCCAAATGACATTCCTACCTTGGACAGTGTGAATCAGAGAAGATCTTTATCTTTCTCTTGCTAGGAAGTCACCTCTGCTTCAGAAGCTCCTTTCCACAGGACCCTTTGCCACCCACCCATGGGCCTGTGGATGCTTCCAGAAGCTACCTGAAAGCTGCTCTGTAGAAACACGGTTCTCATGACGGAAACCGAGCAGCCTCACATAATTAATATTGAAGCTTAGATCTAGTTTCTACTTTGGGGGGAAAACAGAGAGGTAAAGATATATTAAATCTTTTCTTCTTTCTTTTCATCTTCCAAAGTAGGCCAGTATTCTTAGAGAGATATAATTCAGGCTATAAAATATGCCTTTCTAAAACACACAGTCCAGGGCTTTTTTAGTGTGTTCGCCAGGACTGTGTAGCTTTCGCCTCTACTTAATTTCAGCAAAGTTGCAGAAACTCCTCCATTCATGTTAGGCCACAACCATCTTCATATCACTTAGCCTGTTCTGGACATTTCACAGCAAAGAATCACAGGGCGCAGTCGCAGCAAAGGCAGTGTCACATCAGGGTTTTATGCGGTATCAGAAGGGCCCGCTGGAGTGCCCAGCGAGTGCCGGAAGCATCAGGTCGCCTTCACCTCACCGCGATGCGCGAATCCGTCTTCTCTCCGAGCCGGCAGAGTCTCACCCCTCTGCGACTGCTCCCTCTCTCTGTGCACCTTTGCGTATCATTCCAGCTTTTTCTAGGATCAGGTAATCTGAGAAAAAAGAATGAGCCCGGCATGGTGGGACAAGTCTGTGATCCTCGAATTGTGGGAGGATGAGACAGGAGGAGTGGGAGCCAGAGCCCAGCCTGGGTAACTTAGAGGCTTACTGAGACCTTTGTGAGGGGCAGAGAGACAGCTCAGCTTGGCGGACTAAGCCCTTGCTTAAGCAAGGGCAGGGACCCGGGTTCGATCCTCCATCTCCCATCCCCAATTCCCAGTCCACAGCACCAAATGTGGCACTGGCCCCACTCCTACCTGAAGACCAGGAGAGGTGGTGCATGCCTGTAATCCCAGTGCTGGCAAGGCTGAAAACAGGAGGATCACTACCAGTCCCAGCTTTGTAGCAGGACCCTGTACCAAATACACTAAAATTTAAAAAAAAGAAAAAAGACCTTTATGAATTTTATTTTAAATGGGCTAGGATGTAGCTCAGTGTGAAGGCCCTGGGTTTGATGCCTAGTACTTCAATAAGTACATAAATTAATTAATCCTCAGGTACACAGAATGAACCAGGCCAAGTGAGCCTTTCTGTGGCTGCTTTATTTAATGTAGTAGCACATATTCAAGGTTCATCCACACCATCGTGGGCATCTTACTTCATCCCGGCTGCAGCTGAACAATACTCCATTGTGGCGCTGTAACAGAAATGTGCTCACTTTATCCATACAGTGGCTCATGGACATCTGGGATGTCCCTCCCCTGGCTACCATGAGCCACTCTGCTGTGGACATAGGCAGCACCAGTTCAGGCCCCTGAACCCTGGCAGTGGAGAGCCCTGCACAGAAGTTCCTCTTTTTCTTGTTCAAGTTCAGGAGCACAAGGCCCATGTCCCTGCAGAAGGCACCCACATGCAGGAATGGGCTGTGGCCTACATGGCAGGACTGCCTGGCTCTTCCCTAAAGGGGCAGCAGGAAGAGCCTCCCCTTCTGCAAGGGAAAAGCTCCATGAAGTCGGGGCGGAGTCACTCTCATGTACCCAGAGAACAGGCCCCTGGGAGGAGCGCTGGACAAACCTGCCCCTCCTGCTGGTCCTGGTTATTTTTGATGCTAGACTCACAGAAATGTGTCATGCTACCTTGCTGCCCAGTGCATGCTTTCCTTGGATGGATGGCATATACTAAACATAACGCACTTCAGTTTCACATGCAGTCTGACACGTAATTACTGGTAACTTTGTCTGCTTTCACATTGGCTCTAGAAGGGATCATGCAGGGCCTCTCAGGAGGTTCTTGAGAAAGACCAACATCTGTGCCTCAGAGGTCCAGCCATCAGAGGGGTATGACAGGTGACAATAAAGAGGAAAGGCTCCCATCAGACATTCCCCGACAGCACTTCCAAACCCATGTCTGCACCAAGCCCTGAGTCCCTGCAGAGGCGTGTGCCTCGAGCTGGAGGCTGAAGCCAGGAGTCCCTGGGCTGTGACCTTAGCCCCCTGCCTCCTCCAAGCCACAACCCTAAGGACGAGCCACCCAGAGCCATCAGCAGGGACAGCATCACGACAGCATCCACTTTATCCATTTCAAATACACACTGTTTTCATCCCAAGTACCATGGCGGGGATCAGGGATACAATGGCCTTTTCCTGCCCAATGACACAAGTTAAAAATACTGCCTGCTTCTTTGGCTCACTCCCATCTTAGCCCCGCGCTTTTAAAAATACACCCGTCAGTGGCTCTGCCTTTGAAAACGTATTTTGCATCTGATAATTATGATGCATTTAAAGGGCAAAATTAGAAAGCTCAAAATTAGGCTGGCAGGCTTAATTAGCCCATTCTTTTTTTAATGGGAGGAATTGGGGCAACTGTCTGCTCCAGGGGTACCAGGACCCCCTATTGGGGGTAGTGGAAATTCACCACAGACTCTGTTAGCGCTGTCACTCAGGAAGTGAGATCGGGGATGAACTGCAAGATTATACCCACCTGTCCTGCAGAAAACCATGAGCATGGTTACCCAGTCACCTAGCAAGAGAAGCCGGAGGACCAGCGCTCAGACTCCCAGAATCCTCGTGTCATCATAACGGCAGCCCAGGTTTATATGTAAAGAGATGAACTTGCTGACTGAGTTCACCTAGATAATTAGCACCCAGGTCTGCCGGCTCCTGAAGCTCCATTTCCCCACCGGCCCCAACCTTGCAACACAGTTGCTGAAATCCTGTGGCAGCTGCTGCTCCTCCTCAGGCTGTGAGCTAACTCTGAAGGGGTGTCCGAGCTTGTGGGGGCCAGATGCAAAAGCTCCAGTCACCTCGCAGGTGCGGCGGAGTGGATTCTCTCCATCTGACTGCATGCCCCCGATACCATCACCCTGATGGCCGGCTTCCATGAACTACCCTGCACTGAGACCGGTGGATCTCTCCCCAGCACATGGCAGCGGCACATAAGAGGGAGTTTTCTCCTTGCACGTCGCCATGGCCCTTCGCAAGCCGTGACAGGCCACGGTCAGTGCAATGGAGGCAGGGTGATTACAGGGCTGAGTCACGCCGGTGAGTCAGACACGTCCCTACTTTTTCTCAAGCTGTGGCTTTTCCAGAACAGAGGTTGTGTTGTTCCTTCAACAAGCAGACTGTAGGCTGACAAAGGGGCTCCCCCTGTCCCGTGGCCACAGGACAGAGTATGAAGCAGTGTTCTGCAGCAGCTCATAGGTCCCTGCAGAGTCCTGGGAGCAACCCAAGCTCTGACTGTGTCCTTAGCTTTCTTAGGGCTCGGGTAGTCTCAGTCACGTCCTTTCACCTGCCCAAGGTAAACCACCAATGCACAGAGCTGCCGGGAAAACATATTCACATAAGAATAGGCCATACACTAAACCAGGATGCCTGACAGCCCCAGGGCACATGTGAGAATGTCTAGGAACACATTTGGTTGTGACAATAAGTCTCCCATTCTATCTGTGCAACATTTGGTGTTACACAACAAATCCTCTCAGTCCCTAAAAAAAATGAGTCAAATTTCAAGTATTCCTTCCCAAAGTTTTAGAATGTTTACTCGTTTAAAGACGCTTCCAGCCCACCTAAGCGAGTTTCCATGGTTTCCATCTTAGACCTGCTCCACCACATAGTTCCCTCTATAGAAGTCCCTGAAAGAGACAGCTTCCGGGGGACACTCACTCGGGAACCCCCTCCTGTCCCTTTCTTGGACAGGAGCTTTCTTTCCCTCAATAAATATGTCCTGCTCATTAAAAAAAAAAAAAAATGCTTCCAGCCAGATGTGGCCATGCATATCTGTAACACCAGGACTTGGGAAGCTGAGGCAGGAGGATTACTGTGATTTTGAGGTCAGCCTGAACTATAGGAAGACCTTATTTCCAGAAACTGGAATGGCTATCCTTAAGAAATCAAAGAATAACAAATGCTGGAGAACCACCATAGAAACCAGTGTGGAGATTCCTCAAGGAGCTAGAACTAGAAGTTACATTGAGCCCAACAATTACCCATCCAGGTGTCCTTCTGAAAAAGTTAAAGACATTGTATTAAAAACATAAATGCATCACCATATTTATAGTAGCACAATTCAGAATAGTTAACTCTCAGAAGTCGTCTACGTATCCATTGACGGACAAATGAATACAAGAAATGCCGTGTCTACACACGATGGAATACTACTCTGCAGTAAAGAATAGTAAATTAGGTCATAAATTGGGTCACCTGTAGGAAAACGCAAGCGCCTTGAGGCAACCATGTTAAGTGAGATAAGTCAGACGCACAGGCTTAAATACCACATGGCTTTTTTTTTTTTTGCATGAGCAGCCTAAAAGAACATAGATAATAGGAATTTGGGAGATGGACTTTGTAAACCTGAAAAGGAACCAGAAGGGGAT
>PVJA010025786.1:0-30368 GCA_004027025.1 Myocastor coypus
TTTTTTTTTTTTTTTTTCCAGGACCGGGGATTGAACTCAGGTCCTTGCATTTGCCAGACAAGCGCTTATTCTACTGAGCTATTGCCCCAGTCCTTGAGTGATTTTTATTTTTATTTTTATTTTTATTTTTTTGTTTTTGTGCGACTGGGGTTCGAACTCATGACCTTGAACTTGCAAGGCAGGCACTTGTGTCACAGAGCTATCTCCCCAGCCCTTGAGTGATTTTTATATAGTGTATTTCTATCTTAAACTAAGGGTCAAAAAGTGAAACAAAAAAGTTTATAAAGTTAAAAAAATATATTTTTAAAAACATTTCTTTAGCTGGAGAGATAGCTCAGGGACATAAGTGCTTATCTGGTCAGTTCATGGTCCTGAGTTTGATCTTTGGTACTGGGGTGGGGGGAAGAACCCTTATGAAAATTATCATAATAGTTACCAAATGTATAGCATGCTGTTTACTCCTAATAGAAAATATATGACTACTTTTAGAAGATAATTTAGCCTAAAAAGATCCATTAAGAAAAAAAAAGTATGGGCCCAGCGGGATGGCTCAGTGGTCTAACGCGCCTGCTTGGGAAAGCTTGGGCGGCTTCAGGGACCGCGGTTCGATCCCTGGCACCACATGCTGCGCCCGCCCTGCCTTCCAGGCGGGCTGAGCCGGCCATAGAAATGAGTGAATAAACAAATAAAGGTTCTGAAACAAGAAATAAATAAATAAATAAAATTATTTAAAAAAAAATAAATAATGTTTATTGAAAGTGTTAATGTTTGTTTGATCAATCTTACATACCTATATCTATTAATCTCAACTGATCTGATGATGAAAATATGTAATATAACCTTGTTAAATTTAAATAATAAAAAAAATAAAAAGATCCATTAAGGTTTCTCTTGAATGACCCAGTCTGTAGAGCAGGAGGGACTTGATTTTCAGGTGACTGCTCTTTTTGAGTGAGGTTTCTTGGAAGAAAGTCTTCGATGAGCAGTGTGAGGCACACACTGAACCCTATAATGGCTTTACATTTATGTTACTGTGTACAGAGCACAATTGTCTTCTGTTTATTTGGTTTCATCTTCTTTGTTTGAATTTGATCATTGTATCCTCCAAATTTTCCTCATGTCCTCTACCTCCATTCACTTGGTTGCTTAGTTTTGCTTTTCCTTGCAATTTCGGTGGTGTTTTTTTTTAATAGGGAAGCATCTACTGGGTGTTCAGGATCTCACTAGTAGATCTGATTTGTAGTGATCCACCTGTTTATAGCTTCCCAAGAGCTGGGAGTATAGTCTGGGTCTTTTTATACCAAATAAAATACATGCTAATGCAAAATTTATTGTGAATGTTCCAAGAATCAATACTAAAAGTGCTTGGAGCTAGACATTGTGGCACAAACCTGTAGTTCCAGCACTTGGGAGGCTGAGGCAGGAGGAGTGTCTCGAATTGGAGACCCACTTGGGCTACAAAGTGAGTTCAAGGCCAGCCTGAAATGTATATTAAGACCTATCTCAAAAAAGACTGAAACAAAAGAAAGTGCTAGAACATTGTATTCTGGTTGTGCAAACACTGTTGTAAAATCCTCTTTTTTTTTTTTTCCACCCCTAGGAACTGAACTCAGGGCCCATGCTTACCAGGCAGGCACTGCATCTCTGAGCTATATCCCTGGCCTTTCCTTAGGTTTGAGAATGTTTCCTAGTTCTGCACCTCACTCCGGGATGGCAGTGAATATGAATTTGGTCCATTTCAAGAGCAAGGAATGCTGGCTTAAGATTCCTGATTTTCTTTAGGATTCTTCTGTTTTAATTTATGAGGCTAGTTAAAATAAACATGCTGGTATCTTTGTTGTAAAGATGAACAAAACATAGCTGTTTACCTGAAGTTGTGTTTATTATCTCTAAACAATAATTTTAGGAAATATTGGCAGTCTGCTTGGTGTCTGTGGCTCCATAGCATGCTCTTTTTTCAGTTTTCATTGCTGTATGCTAATGTATATTTTGTAATACTATGATAAACACAAGGAGTCTGCACTTTTTTGTTCTTTCCAGTACCAAGTACTTTTAAGAAAACAGATGAATTTGTAACATCTAATGTGCCAGCTGTCGACTTGGACCACAAATTTAGATGCAAGGTTGTGGACTGTTTAAAATTTTTCCGCAAAGCCAAACTGCTGCACTATCACATGAAGTATTTCCATGGGATGGATAAGTCACCAGAGCCAGAGGACAGCCCAGGGAAGAGACATGTCCAAACGAGGGGCTCTTCAGCTTCTGACAAGGCTAGCCAAGAAAACGTAACCAGGAAGCGGGTCTCTGCCAGTTCCCCAAGTAAGTATCTCTGTTCTGCTTTGTGTCATTGAGGGCTCTGCTATTTGCTCTCAGTGTTTATGTTTCTGACTTAGAAAGATTTCTTTAGTTTAATTGAATTCCATTAGACTGAAAGTGCTAAGTGATCCTTAGAAGTTGTGTCATGGGGTCAGGGGTCTTGTGGAGGAAGGAAGAATACCTAACTCTCAGTCTTGTCTCTTCCTTTTGCTGCCCAAGTTACCTTGAGGAAGTTACCTGTAGCAAGTGATCTGAGCCTGAGACCACCTAACAGGCTTCTGCGAAGGCAATGGGGCACAAAGTTTAATACATCTGGGTGCAGGCAGATGGTGGGTGAAAAGACTGTCCATAGGGAACAAAGACAAAGACAAAGACACAAGTGGGACTTTTTTTAGAGGGCCTGACAAAGGGGGTTGGTGAGATTAGGGAGATTAGGTGAGGTATCATTTAAGAGGTCCTGGCAAAGGGTAGACTATAGGCACATGTAAACTTTTTTTGGATACCAAGAATCAAACTCAAGACCTTGAACTTGCCAGGCCGGCACCATGCTGTCAGACTATATTCCTGTACCCTCTACGCACTTTCTGGTCATTTTTTGGAAACAAGGTTTCACTATGCAGTTCAGTCTGGCCTTGAACTCACTTTGCGGCCCAGGCTAGCCTTGAACTTGAAGTGGTCCTCCTTCCCCAGCCTTCATAGTGTTAGCATTATAGGTGTGCCCTACCAAGCCTGGTATATGTAAATTTCTGATGAATGTTGCCAATCTCCCTTTAGAATTCTTGTCTGAAATGGTAGTCTCCAGTAGATTATTAATATTAAATTGTAAATGTTGCTCCCTTCTTGGCATTGACCCAGAACCTCATGAACACTTAAGTGGTATATCCCTAGCACTATTTATTTATTTATTTATTTATTTATTTAATTTATTTTTTCTTGTTTCAGAACTTTTGTTTATTTATTTTTATGGTCAGCTCAGCCCGCCCTGAGGGCAGGGCTGGCGCAGCATGTGGTGGCGGGGATGGAACCATGGTCCCTGCAGCCACCTAAGCTTTCCTAAGCAGGCACTTTAGACCACTGAGCCATCCTGCCGGACCCCAGCACTTTTTATTTTTAATTTTAAGGTTGCTTCTTGTGTCTTGGCTGGCCATGAACTTGTGATCCAATCAGGCCTCCTAGACAGCCTGATTACAGGCATGTGTTACAAGATTTTTTTTTTTTTTTTTTTTTGTAGTGTGTATGGACTTTAAATTTTATTGGTATATTTTAAGCACTATTTATTGGGGAGTAGGCTGAGTTTGAACTTGGAGTCTTTCTGCTTCAGCTTCATAAAATACCAGGATTATAGGTGTGCACCACTACACTGTTTCTTTGGAGAAATCTGGAAGAAAAATTCCTCTTAGAAGGAAGGATTTTAGTTAATATACCAAAAAGCATTTGACAATGGGGAATTCAGTACATAATTGTACAAGAACTCAGTACCTTGTGCTTGCCAGGCAGTTGTGGGTACATTGAGCTATGGGTACATTTGAGATCTACATAATAATAACATTCATCATGGAGAATTTGTACTTATATGTAATATATCTGGCTGCTGCTTTTTGTCCAATTCCCTTCCCTTCCCTTCAACCCCTCTTCCTTTCCTTATAGAAGTTTTGTGTGTTTTTTCTTTCTACATATTTTTCTTGTCTCTTCTCCCCACCACGCTTTCCTCTTTACCTGAACATTTTCTTATTTGCAAAAGTTATTATACATTTCAGTCCTTATTTACACTTTTTGTGTCTCACAACAGCGAAAGAAGGCTGTGTTTACACATGTATGTTTCATTTATTTCACTGGAAATAAGTGGTCTCATGCATCCATTTAACTAGAAATGTCTCAAAGTTATCCTTCTGTATGGCAGAGTAGTATATACTCCATTATGTAAGAGAATCACGTCTTTAGCCATTCACTGGTTGATAAACCCTAGTAATATCACATTTTGAATTATTATTAATCTGATAGGTGAAGTATGTTTAAGTGACTTTAGTATTTTATATTTTTAAGTGCAAGATATTTTAAGCATTCAGAAGGGCATCAGCAAATATACATGTGTCTTCTGTCCAGATTTAATAAATGTCAGTGTTTTGCCATAGTTCTTTCAGGTTTTTTCAAAAATGAAATAAAACATTAGGTTGAAGTGGGAGAAATAATGAATAGAAATCTTACTGTTTTATATTGGGCACAAATATAATCTCAGCACTGAGGAGCTTGTGATGGAAAGCTCAATAGACCCTCAAAAAAACAACCAAAAAAACCCTTCCTATATTGCCTTTCATTTTTCTCTTAAATGTTCCCAAATATGTGCATATGTTAAGAAATACGAGTATTTTGAATGTTATGAGCACTTATATGAATAAATAAGAGGGTTTTAAGGGTTTTTGTTAGTTTTAAAATATGCATAAATGGTATCCAAATACTTTTTTTTTTTTCTCTTGTTTCAGAACTTTTGTTTGTTTATTTACTTATTTTTATGGCTGGTTCAGCCTGCCCTCAGGGCAGGCCTAACACAGCATGTGGTGCCGGGGCTCTAATCGTGGTCCCTGCAGCCGCCTAAGCTTTCCTAAGCAGGCGCTTTAGAACACTGAGCCTTCCTGCAGGGCCCCTCCAAATACTGACTCAATTTTTTTTTTTTTTTGTGGAACCAGGGCTTGAACTCAGACCCTTGCACTTGCCAGACAAGCACTTATTCTACTGAGCTATCTCCCCAGCCCCTCCAAATACTTTCTTACTATTTACTTTTTTTTTTTTTTAACTGTTTTAGTTTCTTTCTACATGCCTGTAACTAGATCTCTGGTTCTTTAGCTGCTGTGTAGTACTGTATGTGTGAGCATGCCAGGGGTATTGCTGATGCTGAGTTTTTACTGTTATAGGTGATCCTTCAGAAATACCTTTGTATGTTTCCCCCACTCCTGCCTTTCTCCCTCTCTCTGCCTTCCTCTTTCTTCCTTTTTTTCTTTCAACCTACCTACAAGGTCAGGCTAAAATGCTAAATTGCCCAGGCTGAGTTTGAACTTGGAGTCTTTCTGTTTCAGCTTCATAAAATACCAGGATTATAGGTGTGTACCACTACACTGTTTCTTTGGAGAAATCTGGAAGAAAAATTCTTCTTGGAAGGATTTTAGTTAATATACCGAAAAGCATTTGACAATGGGGAATTCAGTACATAATTGTACAAGCTTTATGATTTTGTTATATCCTCACCAACTTTTTTTGTTATTGCACAAAAATTTTCCCAGTCTTATGAATTTGAAGTGGTTATTTCATCTGGCGATATAGTTGAATGGCACAGTGCCTACCTGAAATGGTTATTTCTTTGTTTTTCTCAGGAAGAAAAATACTTTTACTTTTTTTGAGACAAGGTCTTACTGTATAGTTCAGGCTTCCCTTGAACTTACAGTATCCCTCTTTAGCCTCCCAAATGCTGGGATTGACAATTATGAGCCACCATGTCGAGCTACTTTTTAAATATTTTTATAGACAAGATCTCACTGAGCTCCTCAGGCTGGCCTTGAACTCAGTCCTCAAGAAGTCCTGCCTGAGCCTTTTTTCAGTAGCTGGCACTAGAGCACTAGATTTTTGCTTTTCTTTTTGTGTTGCTGAAGATTGAAACCAATGACTCATATATACTAATCAAGTGCTCTACTACTAAACTATTTCCCCAGGCCTTTAAAAAATTAATTTTTTTTTTTTTTAAGACAGGGTCTCACTCTGCAGTTCAGGCTGGCCTTGAGCTCACTTTTGTAGCCCAGGCTGGTCTCGAACTTGCATTGATCCTCCTGCCTCAGCCTCCCAAGTGCTGGGATTACAGGCGTGCGCCACCACGCCCGGCTAAAAAATTTTTAATGCTGTGCTTGGTGGCACTCACCTGTAACCTCAGTAGTCAGAAGGCTAAGGCAAGAGGGTCCCTGTGAGTTCCAGGCCAGCCTGGGCTGCAAAGTTTGTTCAAGGCTAGCTTGAACTGTGTAGTAATACCCTGTCTCAAAAAATTGTTTTTCTTTAGTTTAAAATCCCAGTTTCCTTGAGTTCAAGCTCCCTGGATTGTCTTCAGCTGCACAACGGTATACCCCTGCTGTGGCCTACACACATTACAGGGGTTTATTACCTCTACCATCCAGACAGTTCCCTGCTAGTCGACTTAACAACTTCCTTCTGCCACATGCAATGTGCTGGATTGCCAAACATTATCTATGGATAGGTTTTGGAGTGGACACAGGGCAACAGGGCTCCTGTTCCCTTTGCCATTGTTGCATTCTCTGCAGGTCTCCTGGTGTCTTCTGTAAATTTGCTAAGTTCTTGTGATGAGTCTGTGAATTAACCTACTTCATGAGCCCCTTGGGAGGCCAGGTGTAGGAAGTAGATCTCTTCTTCTCCTTATTCCAGGATTTCATTTGTGTCATTCTGCCATGTTTTCGCTGAAGTTTGTGCATTTATGTGAGCATCTAACTGGGTTTCATTGGTTAGGAGGAATTAGGTTGATCTCTCCAGCATTCTATGGGTTTTGCAAGCTTTGTGTTCAACCAGCATTTAATGACCAGAGATAGTGTGGAGTAAATGGAAAGCCCTCTGATGCCAGAGTCAGTCAAAACAGCAGGCACTGGACAGAGTGCAGAGCTCCATCTGAGCAGGATTAGGGTGCAGCAGTGAAAGTGGGTGCTGCTTCCCTCAGACATCAGAGAGCCACCAGAACCAGTGGCAAAGAACTTGCTAAGCTCCACTCCTTCGCTGTGACAGGCCTTGAACTCAGAACAATCCTGTGTCAGCCTCCTGAATGCTGAGATTATAGGTGTTTGCAGTCATACCCAATAATAAACTTTATTTTGTACCAGGAATTGAACTTAGCACTTGTGCTTGCCAGGCAGCTGCTTGTACCTTTGAGCATATCCCCTGCCCTCAGCAGTAAAGTCTCAGTAGATATTCTTTGTCTCCATGGAAACATTAGACCAGGCAGTCAGAGAAGAGCTTTAAACTCAGTCAGTCACTGAGAAAATCCCGAGACTTACAGAACCAATAGATAAAGCATTTCCATTTTGGTATAGTAGAGACCTCAGTGATTTTTCTACTTGCCTGTCCACTCTTGGATCTGTTTTATTATGTTAACTTGGGATTGTATTTTATTAAAAATTAGTACCAGGCATTGTGGCACATGCCTACAATCCCAGCACTCACAAGGCTGAGACAGGAGGATCTCCATGAGTTCAAGGCCAGCCTTAACTGTGAAAAATTCATCTCTAAAAAACAAAACAAAGGGCTGGGGAGATAGCTCAGTAGAATAAGCACTTACCTGGCAAATGCAAGGGTCTGAGTTCAATCTCTGGTTCTGTAAAACAAAACAAAACAACAACAACAACAAAATAATGAGTAAAACATTAAAAAAAAAAAACCTGAACCCAGAAAAGCTTAAAAATATTTTAATTATTGTATGTTTGTAGTATATAATAATTAAGTTCATTGTGTGGAATTGGTACATACATATGGCACATGTTAGTCTTTTCTAGCGTGGAGACTCTGTTAATGAAGGTTTCTTTACTGGAGTGAGATTTTTGTCAACCAGTGTTTTTTGGGGGTACAGAGAGTCAAACTCACAACCTTGTGCTTGCTAGGCAGGTGCTCTACCACTGAGCATATCTTTGGCCCTGTCCACCATTTATGATTATTATTGTTACTATTATTTATGTACTTGGTACAGGATCTTATTACAGTGCTCAGACTCATAGTTCGGACTCAGGGATCCTTCTGTTTTCAGCCTCCCTGCCTCCACAGAGCTGGGATTACAGGTGTGCCTTACCACACCCAGTCTGGCTGTGGATGCCCAGGGGCGGGGCCATTGTGGCCTGTGGTGCTGGCCGTTGAACCCTGGTCCCTGTGCTTGCCTAAGCAGGTGCTTAGTCGGCTGAGCTATCTGGCCAGCCCTCAACCAGTTTTTAAAAATAGAATCTGCACCGGGCGTGGTGGTGCACGCCTGTAATCCCAGCACTCGGGAGGCTGAGGCAGGAGGATCGGTGCGAGTTCGAGACCAGCCTGGGCTACAAAACTGAGCTCAAGGCCAGCCTGAACTGCATAGTGAAACCCTGTCTCAAAAAGGCAAAAAAAAAAAAAAAAAAAAAAAAATAGAATCTGCTATATTTTTTTCTATACTGCTAAAATGCTCATGGCAAAACTAAGGATTTTTTGTTGTTGTTTTTTGTTTTTCAGACAGGGTTTCACTATGTAGTTCTGGCTGGCCTTGAGCCCAGACTGGTCTCAAACTTGCACTGATCCTTCTGTGTCATCCTCCAAAGGATTTAAAAAGATAGATTATTTATTTATTTGCTTTTATGAGCAGAATATGTTTATTGGGTGAAAGAAAGCCCCTGTCCCAGAGAGGGACAGGAGGGGAGCCCTGAGCGGTTTGTCCCCCATTTGTTTATTTCTTTTTTTTTTTTTTTTTGCAGGACTGGGGTTCAAATTCATGACCTTGCACTTGCCAAGCAGGCACTTGTACCACAGAGCTATCTCCCGAGCCCCTTCCATTTGTTTATTTCTTGAGGCAAGTTCTTGCTATGTTGTTTAGCCTGGCCTTAAACTCGCTGTGTAGCCCCGGCTGGCCTTAAATTTGAGAAGACATTCCTGACTCAGCCTCCCAAGTGCTAAGATTTGCACCCTGGCTCAAAGGGTGCTTTGTGTGTTTTTTTTTTTTTTTGGGGGGGGGGTTGTTTTGTTTTATTTATTTTACTTTTTTTCTTGTTTAGAACTTTTGTATGTTTATTTATTTTTATGGCTGGCTTAGCCTGCCCTGAGGGCAGGGCTGGTGCAGCATGTGGAGCCGGGGATTGAACCGTGATCCCTGCAGCCGCCCAAGCTTTACCACGCAGGTGCTTTAAACCACTGAGCCATCCTGCGGGGCCCCAAGGGTGCTTTGTTTTGATTGTTTTTTTCTCTGTGTTTTAGCTTGTTAAAGGAAGTCCTTTGTAAAACTGTCAATGTGATAGCAGAATGTACCAGACAGGTTGCTTACTCATTGTCTTAGATTGGGCACAGGGTTTGTATAGCCAGCAGGGAGATGTGATGCCAGGGATCTGCAGATGTGGTCGGCCTTCATCATGTAGCTGTTCTTTATTGAGAGTAAAGATGTCAGACTATTCCCAAGATTTTACAGTGAGTGCAGTCGCCTCATTCTTCCCCAGTCCTCCTGAAGGCATACCTTTCGTGGCATCCTTTCTCACTTTTTCTCATCAGTGCCTTCCTAGTGGGGTGTCTTTGCTGATACTTCCCTAATCTGATAACTCAGAGTCTTAAAATCTAAAAAATTGACCATATTACAACAGTAGTTCTAAGAAAACTTTTTATCTTTTGGGTGGAACTTGGAAACAGTGTGGGGAGTTTGGTGTGAGAGATGTGTCATGGTGATAGTATGAAATGAGGCAAGCCTCTTTGGTGCTTCATAGCAGTGGGGAAAAAGCAGGCCATTGTAGAGTATGTACTGCTTGGGGGGGATGGTGGTTAAAAAAAATTACCCATTTTATTCCAGAAACTTTTGAGTGTGGCAAATAAGAACTTTCATTTTTAATGGATTGTTCTAATGGAGAGTCTCAGGGCTTCAAAAATGCCTACAGAGTTCTGGGTTTGTTCCCTTTACTTTTTAGTGGGTAAGCCTGAGCAAAAGAGTGGGCAAAGATACAGTTCTACCTGTAGCCCATAGAGCCATCTTAGAAATAAAACCAGCTCTTGTGTGAAAACAGGTACATATCTTCATAGAACTGATTTCTTCCTTTCTAAAGTGACAGTGGGAGAAAAGGCATGATTGAGATAGGCCCTTTTTCCTCTTTTTTTTCAGAACTGGGGATTGGGTCCCTGCGGGATGGCTCAGTGGTCTAAAGCGCCTGCTTGGGAAAGCTTGGGCGGCTTCAGGGACCTGGGTTTGATCCCCGGCACCACATGCTGCGCCAGCCCTGCCCTCGGGGCGGGCTGAGCCGCCATAAAAATGAGTGAACAAAGGTTCTGAAATGAGGGGAAAAAAATAAATAAATAAAATAAAAAATTATTTAAAAAAAAAGAACCGGGGATTGAACAGAACCGGAGATTGAACTCAGACCCTTGAGCTTGCCAGGCAAGCACTTATTCTGCTGAGCTCTCTCCCCAGTTGAGATAATAAGGCCCTTTTTATGTGGGGAGGAAATCACATAAACCCAGTGAAAAGGTCCCATTTCTGTTTTAGGCACATAAAGTGCTATGGTAATGCAGATGCAGCTTTTACCTACAAGGAAGGGACTAGAAGGAGAGAAGGTGACATTTCAGTTTTATTGTGGCTTGAGTTGGGTCTCTGCCCCACCTCCCCAGTCTCCCAGTTCAGTAGCCATATCTTTTGCTATGGTGATATTTGGAGAAGTAACCTTTAGGAGTAATTAAGTTTAGATGAGATCATGAGGTTAGGACCTTCATGATAGGATTAATGTCCTTATAAGAGTCTATAGAGGCACATCCCTCATTGTTACCAAGGATGTAGCAGTGGTCTTCCCCCAGAAATTGTATTGTCCAGGACCCCAATTTTATGTTTCTTCCTCAGCACTGTGATAAATGTTATTTAAGACACTCAGTCTTAGTGTTACATTATAGCAGCTGCAGCTGGTTAATCCAGGCCTTAAAGGGTAAAATTATATAGTTATGGTAATTGGTTATCTGTCCCTGACATACTTCTGATTCCAGCCTTCTAACTCCATCTCTCAGCATGCTCTTTTCCTTCAACCGGGCATTTAGTTGAATAAGTGAATATAGATTTGCTTTTCCAAGTGAAGTTCACTGTAGTAGACTCCACTTAGTTCTTTTGTGGAGGCCAACTCGTGCTTTCTTGGACTTGGATTTATTTTTATATAGGTAAGTTCAGTCCTACCTGGAAGCTTAGCTCAGAAGGAATATTCTCAGGTCAGACAGAGTGCTTTCTGTGCTTACTACCTGTTGCCATAACTATTTGAATCAGTCTCACCCTGGGTAAGACTTGGCTTTAAGCCAAAATAAACTTGAGGGTACCAGAGTGAGCATTTGTTTTGGTGGTGGTTGCCATCAGTGTAGAGATAACCTTAAGCAGAGAACAATAAAGCCCAAGGACAGCTATAGGGGGTTACTTGGGGATTCCTGAAACCTGGATTCAAGGAAGCAGATAAACTTTATTCTAATGGCTCCTTGATAGAGGTCTCTTCCCTTGCCTGGGATGTTACTGGTTGTCTCCTCCCCTGCTTGGAATGTTTTCAATTAACATTTGTATTAACCTGATGTTCGGTAAATGGTGATAGAAGTAGTGGTCTCTAGTCTGCATTCCCCAAAGCAGTTATGCACATTCTATAGTCTGTCCTTTGGTATTCAATAAAAGTAAGATTCTTCTGTGGGTCGAGGCTCACTTCCAGAGAGACAAATCTCGGTGAGTCCTCTGAGCTAAATTTACCGGGTTTATCATCGTTCCTTTCGGCACTGACACCAGAACATTACAACACATCAGCATGTTTTCTTGTGGTATTAGATGATCATCTCATAAAAAGTTATACCCCTTCCTTAAGGGGGAGAGAACTGTATGAGCTTAATTACATAAAAGTATTGGGACCATAACAGAGAGAAGTCAAACAGCTGGCTAAAGTAAATGGAAATTTATTTCCCTCAGATCAGATTGCCACCTGATCGTTGTCGCCCTGAAGGTGGCTGGCTGGCTTAGCTTTCTTCTTGTCCCATGAGGCCTTAGGCATTGTGCCTCTTTGGCTCAAGGTGGCTCACCACCTGCCTGTCCACTTCTGGAAAAGGAAGGTTATGATGCTTTCTATTAAGGGCATGACCCAGAAGTGCCACATTGTCACTTCTGCTCATATGCTTTGGGTTAGAATGCCACCATGTGGTCATTCCTCATTTAAGGGAAGCTAGAAAATGTGCTTTTCTTTCTTTCTTTTTTTAGATTTTTAATTTATTTCATAATTTAATATTTTTGTTTTAACAGTGGTTATATTACATATTTTCATCATCAGATCAGTTTAGATTAATAGATGTAGGTATATAAGATTGATCTATTCTTTTCTTATAGAAGAATTGGGTACTGGGGAAGACATGGTGCTCTCCACCACATGAGCTGAGCCAGGGCTTGAGGAGGGTTTTTCTTGGAGGCCCTTCTGGGCTTATATCTGGGGATCCATAGTTGGGGACTGAAGGAAGATGAGACTGGGGAAGAAGACCCAGAGAAATGGTGATGCCAGGCCCTAAGTGCCACTCTCTAATAAGCAGTAAGACTTCCTCCCCAGACCATTCCTATTTCCCTTCTGCATTTGAACTGTCATTCCATTGTGCAGCTCAGAATAGGCTATGATCCTTCCATTATCCCAGCCTATGCTAACCAGTTTTCCTGTAAGTGGTGATACTATTCTTTTCTTTTTAATTTTTAAATTTTATTTATTATTTTTATTCTTGTTTCAGAACCTTTGTTTATTCACTCATTTTTATGGCTGGATCAGCCCGCCTCAAGGGCAGGGCTGGCACAGCATGTGGTGCCGGGGATCGAACCGTGGTCCCTGAAGCCGCCCAAGCTTTCCCAAGCAGGTGCTTTAGACCACTGAGCCATCCCGCCGGGCCCCCTCTTTTCTCTTCCAGAAGCAAGCAGCAATCTGATGATAATTGTCTCTGCTATCTTAAGTCAATAATAATTGTTTAAAAATATTGAGAGCTAGCTGTACCAAGGGAGCAAGAGGGCCTCTTAATTCTTGTGTGGGCATCTGTAGTCTGGGGCAAAGACAAGTGACTCTCTTGGAGGAAAGCCTCACTTTCCTTAGGTGACAAGCTGCCTTGTGATCCAGAGCTCTGGTGGGAAATCACTTCTAGTCCAGCCTAGTAAAGGTAGCCAGGAGGACACTTGTAGCCAGGCATGCACTGTGGGTCATGGAATAATTAATCTGGCTATATAGGAGGAAGCCAACAATTATCAGTACCACTTTCTTGGGAGAGAGTATTGTAAGCATGATAGTAACTTCTTTTTTTTTTTTTTTGTCTTTTTGAGACAGGGTCTCGCTATGCAGTTGAGGCTGGTCCTGAGCTCACTTTTGTAGCCCAGGCTGGTCTCGAACTCGCACCAATCCTCCTGCCTCAGCCTCCCGAGTGCTAGGATTACAGGCGTGCGCCACCACGCCCGGCTAATAGTAACTTCTAACATCTAAATTTTTTGCCCTATGCAGAGCAGTGTTAAAAGTTCTTCACTTGTATTGACTTGTTTATTCCTCAAAATTATATCCTGTGAACTAGGTACTATTATGCCCACTTTAGAGTTTAGAAACCAGGGGGCAGATGAGGTGGATTCATTTGAATCATTTTTTTCCTGCAGGTGATGGAACACAATTTGTGTCTGGCTACAAAGCCTGTACTCTCACCTCTAGCATCTGCTGTCTTTCAGGCTTCCAGGATTAGCACCTTGGCCTGGAGTGGCTACATGCATCCTGATGGTTCCCTTTTATGCCCCTTTTCATTAGGGAACTCATCTGGGTTAGCACAGTCCCTGCTGGGCAGTTTCTTGCTGCCTTGTCAGAGCCCATGAGCTTTGCCATCTGTTACCACAAATGACTTCATGCTTCAGTCAGTAGCCAGGGTGACCCTTTGAAAGTTTTCTGTATCCCCCAGGGCTTACAGAACACAAGCTTCTAGAACAGCTTCCTAGAATATCTCTTATTATCTTTGTGGGTGAATTCTCTGCCTGAAGCCTCAGAAAAAGATCTGTAAAGCTCATTGTGATCATGTTCACTTCCAGCTATAGCACTTAGAATGCTTTTGGTTATAAGAAACTGGAAAATCGATTCAAATGGTTTCTGTCTAGAAAGAACAGTTCACAGAGTGAAGTCCAGGCTGGTGGGCTAAGGACCCAGTGTCTTTTCCTTTCTCCTTTCTGTGATGTTTCCAGGTGGTTTATCTTGAGGTCGTAGGATAGTAGCCAGTATTATTATAGGCTCCATACTTTATCATGCAAATAGAACAAGAAAGTATCCTCTTTATAAGCTTCACACCAGCTAAAGTTTGGGTCTGATTGGTCCGTTCTTGTCTCTGCCTCATAAACTTATAAATCAGTTCCAGCACAGATTATGATATACCTGTTACTGTGTCAAGGAGCATAAGATCACCCTTGACAGGCTTAACTAAATGTGGAGTCAGTTCTGGCCAGATGCTTTAGATGTTGCGCTGTAAGGAAAAACAAAGAATATGTGGGAGCTATGAGTGTGACTGAGGGAAAGAGCATTTGTTTAGTAGGCATGAAGCCTTAGGTTCAATTCTTGGTACTGAGAAAAGAAGAAAAGGGAGGAAGGAGTGATCCTGAGAGACACTCATGTGTCTATAACATATATTGAGTACAAATTGAAGCAGGATATCTGTATAGCCAGGAAAGAGATGGTGGTGTTGAATAGCAGTAGATCTGCACCTGTGCGGATTCTTATCTCAGGGACAGAAAGCATGTTCCTAAGATCTCTAGTGGATTTGAGATCGTCATTATACTAATTCCTTTTTTTTTTTTTAAGACAAGGTTTTACTATGTAGTTAGCCTAGGATGGTCTTGAATTTGCATTGACCTTTCTGCCTCAGCATCTTGAATGTAATTAAAGGTGTGCATCATTACACCCTTCAGTTTGTGTGATCTGGAATTCTCATTTTCCTCTGTAAAGTGAGAATAATGTTAAGTGTTGGCTGGGTTTTTGTTTTGTTTTAGAAACTTCTTAATTTTTAATGTGGATTTCATGTTGAAGTGCTATTTTTTTTTTTTTTTAAATTTATTGATACAGCACCTCCCTGTGCAGCTCAGACTCGTAGTGATCCTCCTGTCTCTACCTTCCCAGCACTGGGATTACAAGTGTGCACCACGATACCTAGTTTAGGGACCAGCATGGTGTGCCCAGGGCACCAGGGCCAGTTCTGCATGCTGTACCGGGGATTGAATTCAGGTACTTGCACTTGCCAGGCAGGTGCTTAGACTGCTGAACTATCTCCCCAGCCCAGGGGTGGAGTCATATACCATGTAGTTCAGGCTGGTCTTGAACTCACTTGGTAGCCAGGCTCTGCTTTGAACTCAGAAGTAATCTGATCTTCCTCCCTCAGCCTACCAAGTGCCTGGATTGTAGGCATGTGCCATATTATCAGGTATTTTGTGTCTTTGACACAAAGTTTCACAGTATAGTGCAGGCTGGCCTCAAAATCCAAGTGATGCTCCTGCCTCAGCCTCCTTAGTGCTAGAATTATAGGTATATGCCGCAATGCCTGATATAGGTTAGCTGTACTTTTTGAAAAATTGAAATTTGCTAATTTGAAATTATATTTTAAAAATCTTATGTACAAAACTTAAGTGCAAGCCAGGTGTGGTAGTCCATAATCCTGGGACTTGGGAGGCTAAGGCAAGGATCCCAGAGAGTTCAAGGCCTGTCTGAACTCTACATATTAGAACCCTGTTTCAAAAAAAAATAAGTCCCATGGTATTGAGAAAATTCTTCAACTATGTGATCCATGAGGGCTGAGTTTAGTCCCCAGCATAACACAAAGGAGTGAGGAGCTTTTTTCAGAACTTTTATTTATTTATTTTTATGGCCGGCTCAGCCTGCCCTGAGGGCAGGGCTGGCACAGCATGTGGTGCCGGGGATTGAACCGTGGTCCCTGCAGCCACCTAAGCTTTCCTAAGCAGGTGCTTTAGACCACTGAGCCATCCTGCCAAGCCCCGTGAGGAGCTTTTTTGAGAAGGCACCTTGCTACTGGTGCTGGACTCACCATGTAGCCAGGCTGGCCTCAACCTTACCACAGTCCTTCTGCCTCAGCCTCCAGAGTGCTGGGATTGCAGGTGTATTTCCACAGGTCCAGTGATGTTTTTTACCAAGTTGGGGAAATCCTCTACTTTGGTGCCCCTGTGAACTGTATGATGTGGGCCAAATCATCTTACTTTTTTTTTTTTTTTTTGAGACAAAGTCTTGCTATATAGCCACGGCAGGTCTTTGATTCCTCATAGGTATGTACCACTATGCCTGGCACCTTACTTCTTTTGAATCTAGTTTCTTGGTCTTAAAATGAGTGTTTCTATACATTGTGGTAAGTTCTTTTCCATACTTTTTGTTTTACTTTCTTACTCAATTGTAAACAAAAGGAAATTAAAAGTATACAGTGACTCTTATGCTCCATGTTCTTAATCAGTATGTCAACTTTTTCCTGCACCCGACAGATTGGCCAGCCAACAGCTGCACCCTGTTATTCCACTCTGAATGCCCCTCTGGGAGAGGGCTCTTGGTCATAGCACTAACATACACTGTACTGCAGATTCCAGCAGATCTGATTTTCAATGTCTGTATGAAGCTGTGTGAAGCACATGGTGGCAAGTGCTGTAGTCCCAGACAGGCTGATCTGCTGAGTCCATAATTTCCAAACTAGCTTGAACAGCATAGGGAAATTATCTCCTATTCCCAGTGAAAAAAATCTGTGTGATGTCAAGTGGGTGACTTCACCTCTCAGAGCTTTAGTTTCCCCGCCTATAAAATAGGAGTGATATACATGGGCTATTAATAAGGAATAGATATTTGTAAGTTCCTTGGCCATAACAAGTACTTAGTTAAGTGAACCCTACGTTGCTTGCTTCTTGTCTTGATTCTACATCAGAATCACCTGGAGAACATTGTAAAAACCCTGATGGCTTTAAAAACATCATGCTACCGAAATAGGCCAGACATGAAAGTCACATACTAAAAAGCAATAAGAAAAAACAAAACAAAGAAACACCCCCCCCCAAAAAAAAAAAAAATCCACAAGACAAAAAGATTACATATTGTATAAATTAAGGTGACATACAGATTGGTGATTGCTTGGGGAAGAGGGACTCCTGACTTTGAATTGATGGCAGTATTTTTGAACCTAGATCAAAATGGTCATACAAAGGGTCACTGTATATGCAGCTGCATTTTTGTTTTGTTTTGTTTTGTTTGGTTGGTTTTTTTCTAAAATGGGGTTTCACTATAAATTTAAAGCTGGCATTGAACTTGGTATGTAGCCCAGGCTAGCCTGAAACTCTTGGTGATCCTCTTGCCTCAGCCTTCCATGTGCTGGGATATCAGGTGTGCCACCATGCCTGGCTAAATTAGTTTTTCCTTCCCAGCTTGAATGTTATAAAATGAATTGTGCATATTTACATTGTGCAATTTGATAAGATTTCACATACAAATAATATATAGGCCTACACTGACTGTGGACACTGCCTCCAAGCTCTCTCCAGGCTCCTTTCTCTCCCACATCCCCTTTTCTTCTTCTTCCTTTTTTTTTTTTTTCCCCCTTTTCTTCTTATCTCCAGGCAACCAGTGTTGTACTTTTTGATTAGAACAGATTGGATTTCACATTTTAGAATTTTATATGAATGGAATCATGTAGTATGCACCAGTTTGTCTTTTTTTATTTTGCATAATGTGTATTGCGATTCACTTGAGACAGGATCTTGCTTTATCTTGAACTCACTATTTTCTCACTATTTAATCCAGGGTGGTTTCAAACTTAAGGTAATCCTTTTGCTTCAGTCTGCAGAGTTCTGGGACTGTAGGCATGTGCAACTAACTATGCCTGGTCTGATTCCTGGTTTTATTACTGAAAAATGTTCTGTTGTATGGGTATGCTGCAAATTATTTGTCCATCTACTGAAGGACATTTGGGTGATTATAACTTGAGCTGCTTTGATCCTTTCTTTCTCAGACTCTGGACCACTGTCTTCTCTTGACTAAATATCTCTGGATGGAATAGATAGGCTATAGATACATGTATGCTTAAATTCTTGTTGACATTTTAAATAATATGTGATGAGGTTTTGTACATATTTTGGTAAGATAAAAGAAGGTACAATCTAATTTTTCCATGATGAGGCCATTCACTTTGAAAACTTGCCTCAGAATGGTAAGTGGGAAGATTGGTAGAGTGGAATTAACAAAAGCAGTGAAGGGAAGCTTGGAAAGGGAATACAGATAAGGAATTTTGCTGTAGACAACTGGGAGAGTCAGGTGTAATGCTTATACACCTGTCGTCCCAGTTATTCTGGAGGCTGAGACCAGAGGATCACAAGTTTGAGTCTAGCCTGGGCAGTTTAGTGAGATGTTGTCTTAGAATAAAAGAGCTGGGGATGTAGCTTTGGCAGATTGATGTGCCTGAGGCCAGCTCTAGAGAAGGTATGAATTGTTCTTTTGAAAGAAATGAGCTGGGTGTGGTGGGCACCAGTAATCCTAGAATTCTGGAGGCTGAAGTAGGAGGATTGCCACCAAATTTGAGGCGAGCCTAGTCCACATAGTGGGCTCAAGGCCAGCTTGACCTACATAGTGAGACTTTGTCTCAAAAAGAACAAAAAAGATGGGGCCTGGCGGGATGGCTCAGTGGTCTAAAGCTCCTGCTTGGGAAAGCTTGGGCGGCTTCAGGGACTGAGGTTCGATCCCCGACACCACATGCTGCGCCAGCCCTGCCCTCGGGGTGGGCTGAGCCGGCCATGAAAATGAGTGAATAAACAAACAAAGGTTCTGAAACAAGAAAAAAATAAATAAAAAATTTAAAAAAAAGAATGAAAAGTGATAAATTTTACGTTACATGAATTATACCTTAGTTAAAAAAAAAAAAAAAAAAAGAGACAAAATCTAGGTGCCCAATCCACATCCTAGCCCTGAGTATGATGTAATCTATTAAAATTTATTTGTAATGCCAGGCAGCAGCCAGTGTCTGCCAGAGCTGAAGGCTGAGTGGTGGCACAAAGCTGCCAGTGGCAAGGAGGTACCCTTTCAGGCAGATACCTGCCAGTATTCTGCCATGTGTATCTTCCCATTTAACATGCTTGATTATTAAGAATAAACATCTCAGGCTGTGGAGATAGCTCAGTGGCATAGCGCCTGCCAGAGAAGCATAAGGTGCTGAGTTTGATGTCCGGTACCAAAAAAATCCCACAATGAACATCAAAAAGAATAAACATGTGAACACTGAAAATAAAATGTTAATATGCTAACACTTCAACTTTTAATTGTAGCTGCAAAAGACAAGGAAAAGAATAAAGAGAAAAAGTTCAAAGAGTTTGTGAGAGTGAAATCAAAGAAGAAGAAGAAAAAGAAAAAGAAAACCAAACCTGGTGATTTTTTTTTTTTTTTTTCTTTCCCCCTTGAGTTTTCTTGTCCTAGGTGGGGAGAGGTGGCTTCTTCTGTTGGCCTCTGAGCTGCACTGAGGAGAGTAAGGATTAGAAGGCTTCTCTTCTGATCCTGAGACAAAATCTAGGTGCCCAGTCCACATCCTAGCCCTCAGTATGGTGTGATCTATTAAACTTTATTTGTAATGCCAGAGCTTGTGTGTACCACCTAGCCTGGGCTCTGGTAGAGTTTTGGGGTAAGACACTCCTGCTGGTCTTAAGAGATCCAGCTGGGATTTGTGAAGGTGTTATTATAGTCCAAGAGGATAGGCAGATGAGTGACTATTTTTGTTCACACACATGACTGTTCAGGCTGGCTTTAAACTCACTTTGTGGCCCAGGGTCTTGAACTTGAAATAATCCTCTTACTTAACCTCCCGAGTGCTGAGATTATAGGCATACACTACCACACCCAGCCTAGGATTCACTTCTTGAATAATATTAGTATACCTATGCAATAGTATTCCAGAAAATCTATGTTCCAACCAAGGGAGTTAAAGAGGTGCCAGGATTTATTCTCAGTGTAGCTTCTGGCTTAGAAAAACAGTCTAAGGAAAGAGCAAGAGGGTGACAGAAGGAGGAAGAATTTGGGCTTTGGATTCTCAGGGGTGGCTCAAATATGAATCCTTAAATATGCTTTCCGTGCCTCCTCGTGTTTGAACTATCCTCAAGCCTTTGTGCGCTTGGTTGAATGAGGTCGATTCTGGAATGCTTGATGATGCCTACCATTCTTCCAGAATGCCCCTGCAGTGAGGAGATCAGTGACACTTCCCTGGAACCATCGCCACCCAAGGCATTTGCTGTCACTAGGTGTGGGTCCTCACATAAGCCTGTGGTTCATATGGGCCCACAGCTCCATGGCTCAGAATCTGGCAACCATAAAGGGAAATCAAAAGCATCAGGTAAGGGTGCTCACTGAGAAATAGTTCTTAGACAGTGTCTGGTACAGAAGAAATGTGCCCTTGTTCTAGGTGGTCCCCTGGTTCTGATTGTCCCTGGGATCTTTCACTCCTCTATAGTTTGTAGAGCTTTAAAGATAGCTATAGACACAGATTGACAATAAACCAGATCCTGGCTAGATGAGGAAGGCTGAGCATCATGTGAGTGTGCCATGGGTGATATTGGCTCATGGAGACTCATTGCTCCTTTGCCAACAAGCTCTGTGCCCTTGAGTACTAACTGGACTTGGGTTTCATGTTCCAGGCTGTTACTAACGACAAACTCAGGGAACTGATGAGTGCTTGCATTTCCCAGCCCTGAGAGTAGATTATAGAGTCATTTTTCAGTCTAGACATAGTTTTTTTTTTTTTCTTAAAATAACAATACTTTATTATTTCTTTTCAAAAACACAATAGTAGTACATTACCAATAATTGATACAATACATATTGTTGTCCTCATAGTAGTTATACAGAACACAGGGTGTAGACATGATAATTTTTCTAATCAATGTTGATACAAAAAGTTTGTTCTCATTGAACTAAGAGAAAGTAGTTGTATACATAGTCCAATATTCCATAATCGCAATGGACTGTTGGCAGAACTGGCAATGCTGGAAGCTGCTGATTTAAGCCTTTTACGGCTCAGCATACTAATCTAGCTTTACATTTTATGCCTCGTAGTTAAACTTTTCTGCTGAGTAGTTAAGGGAAAATTAAGGCAAGGCCTGCATAACAAAACATGTAACTTTTGTCTCTTCCAAGGTCAGTCAAATCCCCTCAGGATTTATTTTGAAATACATATACAGTGCTTTGTAGAACTGTTGTCAGTGTCAGCTTAGACATAAAGTTTTATAAATTTTGCACCATTTAAAATAGTAACTTTTGGTTTCCTTCTCCTTCAGAGGAGGATAATTTGAGTGAGTCTTCTTCTGAGAGCTTCCTTTGGAGTGATGAGGAGTATGGTCAAGATGTTGATGTGACCACAAACCCAGATGAGGAACTTGATGGAGATGACCACTATGATTTTGAGGTGGTTCGTTGCATCTGTGAAGTCCAAGAGGAAAATGATTTCATGATTCAGGTAGGTAGAGCCTCCAGAACACAAGTCTAAGGAAGCAAAACAAACAAAAACCCCACTGGTTTTTAGAGAGAAGGTTGAAGCTAATAGCAGTGCTAAGTTGCATCCAAAGCATTAGATATTTGGTACTGATAGCAGACTGATTTTGTTTTTGGTTTGATTTTCTGGGAATTTCAGAAAATTCTGAATAGCCCATATGTAGAATAAAAGAGGCTTTGAAGAATTAATTACAAATGTCATCCTCTGTTCATTTGAAGCCTGCTTTGCCAATGGTCACACAGTGAGGCCAACAGGGACACAGACTTTGAGGTGGCAGTTAACTTTAGGTACTGTCATGTTTTTGAGGCAGATTTTCTTTGTGGCCTAAAGAGATGGAGGCTGGTTTCCTGTTATTTTCCTGACATATCTTCTTCCTCTTTGGGATGTTCCTGTGGGGTGGGACCTCCCCCCCCCCCCCCACTTGAGGAGACACTGGCTCCTTGCTTACCCTGGCCCTTTTGCTGTTACTTATTCTTGCTGAGGTGGCTGCTGTCTCGTGACTCTGAGGACTGTCATAAAGATACCCCAGGTATCTTGGAGCTGCCCAGCTGGCCAGGAAATCTGTGGGCTTTTTTAAAAAAAAAAAAAGCCCTGCTTATATTAATTAGCATTCTTTAGGAACAAGTACAAACATTGGTGAGAAAGTAGCCAGGGTCTGGGAATGCAAAGCCTTATTCGTGCTATTTCCTACTTCTTTCCAGGTTCAACTGGGTTATTTATTTATTTATTTTTCCTACTTTTTCCTTTCCTTAAAATGTTGCTGCTTATTTTCTTAGAAGATATAAAATGGTCACATAGATGGTATCCTCTTGTTATCTTCTGTTTTGCCTTTTTGTGTTCAGGAGACTAGGTAGGTTGAGCTTGGAATCTCAGTTCTAATTCTTTATTCCTAAGCGTAGAATTCCAGCCTGGCTCAGGAGAAGCAGAGAGGTTTTCCTGGGCCAGATGCCCACCCTTTGTCTAATCATCTGTCTAGAGTTGAGGCTGAGGGGTATGGGCAGCTTCATACTGTATAGAAAGGCTGCCTGGAGCCTGCCTCTGTTGTGGGAAGGAGAGGTAGCCCTTTCTAGTAAAGGTAGTATCTGTCCATCTGACAGTAAGAGTTTACCTGGTCTATGGAGATTATGAGAAGAACACCCCCACACACACACATACTTTCTGTGTTAAGATATTTTTTGGCCTTAATAGTGCTGTAGGGCAGTATGGCTTCAGTTTTTGAAATTCACTTCAGTATTTTGGTTTAATATATAGTAGAATTTATGTCTAATTTTGTTATTGATCAATTTACCTATCTTGGTACCAGGACTCAAATTCATGTCCTTGAACTTGCCAGGCAGGCATTATACCACTGAGTTATATCCCCACCCTGCTTATTTTATTATTGTTGTTGTTTGGTTGGTGTGAAAAAGGGTCTTGATATATAGTGCAGGCTGACCTTAAACTCACAGCAATCCTTCTACCCCAGCCTCTGGAGTATTGGAGTTAGGAGACATGTACCACCACTCCCAGCTATTTCACATTAACCTATATTGTTAGTTTATATTAATTTTTAGTAGTTTACTTGAATAGTTTTTATTTAACAATTAACATTTTACCTTATCTAATCTCTTTGCGTCCTTTATCGATTTTTCTGTTGAGGCCGGGCCATTTTCTTTGTGTAAGGGATGAAACCCAAAATGCCATACTCAGTTATATCCTTTGCCCTGTGTTGTTGTTTGCTTGTTTTTTTAACTTGGATTATTGTGAGCCACTAATTAATTTTTGCTTTTTTTTTTTTTTTTTAAAGACATAGTCTTTCTAGGGGCTGGGGAGATAGCTCCGAGGCACAAGTGCCTGCGTGGCAAGTGCAAGATCGTGAGTTTGAACCCCGGTCCCTCAAAAAAAAAAAAAAAAGGACATAGTCTTTCTACATATTCCATATTGCCCTTGAGCTCACTATATAGCTCAAGCTGGCCTCAAAGTCAATCATCCTGCCTCAGCTTGCTGAGAGGTGGTGGTGGTGGTGGTAGAGGTGTGCCACTAGGCCCAGCTTTTTCTTGTGTTTTTTTGAGATAGGATCTACTATGTAATTCAAGCTGGCCTTTAACTCACTGTATAGCCCAGGCTGGCCTCGAACTCAGCTTCCCAAGAGCTAAGATTACAGAGGTGCACCTCCATGTCTGGTTCCTTCCCTCTGTCCCTCTCCCTCCCTCTGTACCCCTTTCTTCTTTTTCTCTCCCTTCTCTTTCCTTCCTTCCCCTCTTCTTCTGTCCCCCTCGTATTTCCATATGCCTTGTATTTCTGTGTGTGTGTGTGTGTGTGTGTGTACACATACGTGTATGTGTACTGGGTACGTGTACTGGGATTTAAACCAGAGCCATCCCCAACCCTTATTTGTGTGTGTGCGCGTGTGTGCATGCATGTGTGTGTATATGTATGTGTATATGTACTTAGGGACTTGGTTACACTAAGTTCCCCAGAGTGGTTTTGTACTTGGCAGTCCTCCTCCTGCCTTATCTTCTTAGAGTGCTTAGCTTGTAGGCCTGCACCATCACTCTTGGCTGTAGAAGTTTTTATAGAGCTTTTGTGTAGGCTGTTTTAAGAGTTATAGATATATTTGGCACTTTGTGATCATATCTTTTTAATGTCTTACAGATGTTTTGCTTGTTTTTCACGAAGTCAAATATAACAAATTAAAAAAATACAACAAAACTTTTCTTTAATAAATTCTTTGACAACTGGGACTGAGCTTGTTACTCAGAAATAGAGCACCTGTCAAAGCTTTTGTCTAGTGTACATGAAGCCCTGTGTTTAATTCCTAGCATTGCAGAAACAAACATAGAAATGCAACAGCATCTTTTATTATGGTTTCTTGTAGTTTTTCTGAAGGTTTGTTAATTTTTTCAACAATATAAATATTTAGTCTACCAGTTGTCCTAATACTGTGCTCCACTGTTTGAAATGCTGCCTAAATTTACTTGATTTCATATGTATTTCGATCTCTTCTATATTCTTTTGCTTTGAGCTATTTATGTATTTGTCTATACAATTATAATTATTACACTTTCAGAATTTTTTTTTTTTTTTTTTTTTTTTTGAGACAGGGTCTCACTATGCAGTTCAGGCTGGCCTTGAGCTCACTTTTGTAGCTTAGGCTGGTCTCGAACTCTCACCAATCCTCCTGCCTCAGCCTCCCGAGTGCTGGGATTACAAGCGTCCGCCACCACGCCCGGCACTTTCAGAATTTTAATATAGCTCATAGAGCTAGTATAGTCTTAGTGCTTTTTCTTTTCACATATACCTTGGGGGCTATAATATTTTTGTGTATTAGCCAAGAAGAAGTGATTCCTCATCGTATTCACTCTTAACTGTCCATCTGGGGGATGCATTGTGTCATGACTTTATTTCTGCTCAAGTAATACTTAATCTTGTTTTTATAGAGATCTGGGTGTGTAGACACACACCTGTAATCCCAGCACTTGGGAGGCTAGGGCAGGAGAGGCACCATGATTCAAAGAGATGTTTTGGGGGGCCAGGGAGATAGCTCAGTAGAATAAACATTTGCCTGGCAAGCATAAGGTCCTGAGTTTCATCTGTGGTACTGAAAAAAAAAAAGAAAAGAGAGAGAGAGATGTTTCAAATTTGTTGTATTTATTGAACTCACTATGTAACCCAGGATGGCTTTTAACTTGCAGTGATCCTTGTACACCACCTCCCAAATACTGGGATTATAGGTTGCACCATCATGCACAGCCTGAATGTAAACTTTTAAAAGTGAATAATGTGTAGCTAGACCCACATGAAAAAAGCTATCATTGTGCATTTTGAAACTTATCTTATTTGATTGATCGTTGGCTTCTGTTTTATTTCCTTTTGTTTTGTGGGTATCAGGAATCGAACTCAGGACCTTGCACTTGTAAGGCAGGTGCTTGTGCCACTGAGCTATATCCCTGGCCCTGATTCATCTTTGGTAAGTTCTAGTTCTCAAGACGAAGTCATTGGTGAAATAAAATTTTATTCTTAATTACTAGTCTGTTTTCTGCTGCTCACTGCCTCTGTTGTCTTGCCCAGTTTGCTTCTCTTTGAACTTTAGCTTCCATGTTGGTAAATTGTAGTCTTTGAAACACATCTTATCCGAAGTCTTCTAGGTTTGCCCTGGTCATTGAGCTTCCTGGAGGCTTTCTGTTTACCCAGGAAAACCTTCTTAATGCTGTGACCTATGTGACACCTAGTGGGTGTTTGAGCTTGATTTCTAGTGCCTTATTTCAAGGCTGGTGACCTACCATCAAGATCATGTTAGAAAGCTCAGTCTACTTCCAGTGTCTGTTATTTGGGTAAGATTTGGGACCTTGGACTGGAATTGTTTGAAGTGTCACCTTAGCATCTTTGGGAACCTGTCTTTTAGACTTGCTGTCTCTAGCTATCATAAAGCGCCACCTTCATTGTCCGCTTCTTTTTCACACTGTCTGCATTCTCTCCTCTATACTCACTCCTAAATACCTACGAAGGCAGTTAAGCTTAGGTGCCAAGAGAGCTAGCTTTGTAATTATCCAGGCTCGTGTTCTGATCCACCATTGTCTCTTATTAGCTGTGTGACCTTTGGTAAGGCTTAGTGAGGACAAATGCAAAGTGCCAACACATGATCACTTCAGGGGATTCCAAGTAAACTGGCTTTTCCATTAGTAAAAAGCTGTGTGCCCAGCTCTGTAGTGGCTTCAGACAGCTCATGGAATTGGTAGGAATAGTATCCCATTAGAAACAAGACCAAAGTAGAGTGACTTGTACAAAATTATATAGTTAATGAATGCCTCAGCCAGAATTCAAGCTCAGCCTTTTGCTATTTCAAGTTAGTCTTTGTCTAAGGATTTGAGCAATTTTCATTCATAATATGATTAGGACAGTGAAAGCCTCTAGAATTTCATTCCAAGATTGACACTGTTCAGTACATCTGAATGTCCTTTCTGCTGTCTGCTACAGTAGCTGCTAACCTGGGGTAGCTGTTGGACATTTTAGATGTGGCTCATGGCATTCAGAAACTGATTTTTAACTTAACTTGTTCAAGTAAATATCACACCCCATGTGGCCAACGACCTCAATGGAGAGTGCCATTTCTAATGTGCAGCTGCAGCTTATTTTAGTAGTCTGTAGGGCCTGCTCTTTTCCCTCTTCCTATCACACACACACACACACACACACACACACACACACACACACAGAGAGAGAGAGAGAGAGAGAGAGAGAGAGAGAGAGAGAGAGGTTTTAACTTATAGATGCAGGGTATTTTCTGAGTTTAATTTTTGTTGCTTTAATTCTAACAGTGTGAAGAGTGCCAGTGCTGGCAGCATGGGGTCTGCATGGGATTACTGGAAGAAAATGTGCCTGAGAAATACACCTGTTATATTTGTCAAGACCCACCAGGTAGAGATTTCTGGAGTCAGGAATATTAACACTATGTAGTCTTAGCACAGCTGCCTGTGAAACATCCAAAGTGTTTATGATATTGAGATGCATTTCTTTGGCACCCATGAGGCTTCCATTCATCAGTGCTTTTGTTGATGGCCCACCTGATGGCTGGCTTTCCCTAGCTTAGCAGTGCAAGAATATATGTGAAGCCAGGAGTGGTGGCACACGCCTATAATCCCAGCACTTGGGAGGTTGAGGCAGGAGGATTGACATGAGTTTGAGACCAGCCTGGGCTACAAAAGTGAGCTCAAGGCCAGCCTGAACTGCATACTGAAACCCTGTCTCAAAAAGACCGAGAAAAAAGAAAAAAGAAAAAAAGAAAAAAAAAATATATATATATATGAAGAGGCTTACCTAGAAGGCCTGGCTCTGAGCTGAAACATTTAATTTTATTTGTGCTTTAAAGAAAATCATTAGGGGCCTGGCAGGATGGCTCAGTGGTCTAAGGCACCTGCAGGCGGCTGCGGGGACCAGTTCGATCCCCGGCAGGACATGCTGTGCCAGCCCTGCCCTCGGGGCAGGCTGAGCCAGCCATAAAAACAAACAAACAAAAGTTCTGAAACAATAAAAAAAAATTTTTTTTAAGCTAAAAAAAATTAAAATCATTAAAAAATAATAATCATGAAATATCTAACCTCTCATTTAAGTATATGTTTGATATTGTTCATAATAAGCACAGTGTTGTATAGCAGCTTTCATGTAGCCTGCCTGAAACTCTATAAAGGCTATTGGGAGCTGGTGTGATGGAGCGTGTTTGTCATTGCAGCCCTTGGGAGGCTGAGGCTGGAAGTTTGGTGTGAGTTTGAGGTCTGTCTGAACTATAACATAAGACCCTGTCTCAAAAAACTAAAACATTTAATCTTAGCCAAAATATAGAGAAGTCATTTTTTAAAAAAAGGATATTGGGTGCTCTGGTCAGTAGCTGCCGTCTTTGCTCAGGAACTTGCCCATAGCATATGTGCTGTTGTAGTAAACATCTTTTTTTTTTTTTTTTTTTTTGGTGGTACCGGTGATTGAACTCCGAACCCTGTGCTTGCCAGGGTGGTGCTTATTCTACTAAGCTATCTCCCTGGCCCCAGCACCTTTTTCTTTTCTGAGAACTTCAGAAGGTTGATGTGTGGGCCCTGCTGTTAGAGGAGATTAGACAGTTATCGGTGCTACCAGTGGCAGCATCTGCTTTCCACTGCATTGCTGCCATCTGGAAGGAGATATGGCCTTGAGGGTAAGGGCAGATCAGAGATTGTTATCACCTGGTGTGGCACAATTAGTTTCATGGTTGCAAGTCACCTATTCTGTCTGGAATGGGAGGCTGTTATGGTTTTTGTCTATTTATCCCCCAAAGCCTCATGCAGTTGTAGGGCAGACTTGTAGAGATTGTTATTAACTCCTGATCTGCTGGAATTGTGGGTGTGAGTACACTCAGCCTCAGTGTACTTCAGGATAGCCTGAACGCAAGGAGACAGATTTTCTTTCTGTTGCCATTGTTGCTACTACTCCATTTGTCCTTGCTCTGTGGCTCTTTACCACCACAATGAATGGCTACTCTTGGCCATGTTCAACTCTGCCTTGGGGCCAGCTAATGAAACCTTTCCCTCCTTCATTTTGGGTGTCAGGTATTTATCCCAGTAAGGAGAAGACAGTAAAACAGAGGCTTATAATTCTGTAGCTTGTTCTGTTGTCAGTGGGACAGTGATATCATCTCTCTTTACCACCTCTGAGGTGCCTGTCAGCTCTAGTATGTTGATTCCCTTATAACTTGACGGTGTTTGGGAAACTCTGCCTCTCTTACTTTTCTTGGTCCTGTGAAATGGGGCTGGTAGGTTTTCTATCCTCTGTTTGGTTATGAGGAAGAAATGGATGCCCAAAGGTGAATTTTGAAACCCATTAAGCAATGGGAATGAGAACTGGCCTGCAGGATCACATCTCTCAGTTTTGCTGGTTGTAAAGGGAAGGTTTGGCCATCCTGGTTTCAATAAGCATGGTCTCCTATCCAGGGTGGAAGGCCTCTCTTATGGAATGATCTTATTCCCTAGATGACAAATGATCTGCTTCCATTTGTTCCTTTATCCTATGAGTACTGTCAGTAGACAGGCCCAGAAGGGATGTGATTGAGCCAGGATCACTCTGCCAGTTTGTGTCAGGTATGGGATGAGATTCAGTTATGTTGGACCATTGTCTTGTGACAACAGATGTGCCTGCTTTACTACTACTGGTAAGGACACTTCCAGCAGCAGATGCCTCTGAGATTCCCCATGATTCCAGGGCTCCCAAGGGCACTTTTTCAAGACCTTTTTTCCTTTTGTCTGTTTTCACTTTTCTTTTTTTAAATATTTTTATTTTTATTTCTTCTTTCAGAACCTTTGCTTATTCACTCATTTCTATGGCCGGCTCAGCCCGCCCTGAGGGCAGGGCTGGCCCAGCATGTGGTGCCGGGGATCGAACCGAGGTCCCTGAAGCCGCCCAAGCTTTCCCAAGCAGGGGCTTTAGACCACTGGGCCATCCCGCCGGGCCCCTTCACTTTTCTTTAGAAATCACACACACCATTTTCATTAAGTCATGTGCACTTTCTGAACTTAAATTTTGTATGTTTTTTTCTTTTTTTTTTTAATTTAAAAGTATTTTTGGAGATATCCTTTTTTTTTTTTTTGTCTTTTTGAGACAGAGTCTCGCTGTACAGTTCAGGCTGGCCTTGAGCTCAGTTTTGTAGCCCAGGTTGGTCTTGAACTCTCACCGATCCTCCTGCCTCAGCCTCCCGAGTGCTGGGATTCCAGGCGTGTGCCACCACACCTGGCTAGAGATATTCTTGCTTTGTAGCCCAAGCTGGCCTTGAACCTTAGCATCTAGAGTGCTGGGATCACAGATGTGTGTCAGTAGCTAGCTAACAGATTTTGTTTCTCTTTTTACCTCTCTCTTCTCTGTCTGTCTGTCTGTTTGTTTCTCTCTTCCTCCTTTCTTTAAAGATTTATTTATTTGGTACAGGGTCTCACTGTGCAATTCAGACTCAAAATGATCCTCCTATCTCAGCCTCCCCAGTGCACCACCATGCCCAGTTTCAGTGGCCAGCTTGGTATAGAGCTGGTGCAGCATACGGAACCAGGGATCGAATGCAGGTTGCATTAGGCAACTGCAGGGACCGCAGTTTGATCCTTGGCACCACATGCTGCACCAGCCCCACCACCGGGCAGGCTGAACTGGCCATAATATAAAAATAAACAAATAATTGCATAAAAAATGGGGAAAAAAAAGAATAGAAAGGGGGACCTGAGTGTGTTGCCTAGGACTCTGCCTTTTCTCTTCTCCCCTCCCCCCTCTCCCCTCTCCCCTCCCCCCTCCCCTCCCCTCCCCTCCCCCTCCCCTCCCCCTCC
>PVJA010025787.1:0-30364 GCA_004027025.1 Myocastor coypus
CCCACCACAGCCTGGCTGCGTGTGGTCAGGTCATTGGCAGCGTTGTCATCGAAGTTCCCGCACAGGCCACAGACCCTGCCCTGAAGGGGGAGAGACACGGGGCCAGGCAGTGGGTGCGGGCCTTCAGAGCCTGGGCAGAACAGTGCCCTATGGAATTCCAGGGGGCAGGGGATCAGGAGTACAGGGGTGCTGGCTGGGCATGTGGGCAGCTCCTGGCCCCTGGAGAGCCCTTTGCACTGTGAGGCCAGTGGGCAGAGCCTGTTTATTATGCAGGGCTCCAATGTGCCCCATGGTCAGTGTGGGCTCCACTCCCCCTCAGACCCTGACAGGTGAGTGGCCTGCCTGCCAGGCTTCTCCGAGTGAGGACAGAGCGGGGTCATCTGGTGGGCTCACCTTGTAGCTCTGAGGCAGCCGGATGAACACACTGGTCTTCCGGTCCCAGGACACTGCCATCCCACTGCGGGTCTCGATGACCAAGAAGATGCCCATGTAGCGGACCTTGTAGGGTGGGCTGCTCCCTGGCCCCCTTGCCACCACCTTGAAGCCCCCTTCATGGAGGACCAACTCGTAGCTCTGTGGATGGAGGCACAGAGTGGCTGGGGAAGCTGGGGTCCAGTACGCCAGCCCTGGCAGGGACTCCCAGAAGCTCATGGCTCATGGTGGGGTGTGGCGGCCAGAGGCAGGCAAGGTGTGCTGGGATTAGGGGAGGCCTTGTGCTGGGGGTAGCCCCAAGGCTCGCCTCAGCCGGCCCTCTTTGGGGGGCAGCCCCCGGCCAGCTGTTCTCCTGTGCCTCTGGCAGCTGGACACGGGAGCCACAAGTGTGGCGAGGTGAGCAGAGGCCCAAAGGGTCTGCCTGCACATCTAAGCCCCGGGGCCTGAGGGTCTGACCCTGGAAAAAGCGGAACCATCCGGAATGACCAGGGAAGCCTTAAACCCAATAACAGGGAGGGTTGGGACACAGAGGAGGTAGCCATGGGGGACAGGCTGGGGTGGGGAGTGACCACAGGCCAGGCGCCTAGAGCTTCTGGCTGGGTCTGTGGGTGTGGCCCAACACCAGGCCTCGGGACTGTGAGGCCCACAGAGGCCTCTGTGGCCAGGAGCAGGAGGCCATCCCCGCACGGCATGTGCATCTTACCTCCACGAAGACCTTGATGGCCTTGGAGCAGGTGGTCCCAGTGGTTCCGCAGGGCACGTTCTCGGTGACAATGCGGAAGGTACCTCCGGCACCGGCACTGCCTCCGCAGTAGTCCTGCAGCAGGAAGAGATGAGTGGTGTTGTCACAGGCTGCAGCAGCCAGCCTGGGCTGCGGGTGGGGCAAGGGGCCACGCACCTGGGCCAGTGTGTACTCGCAGCTGCCTGCAAAGCCGTAGCGCTCGCCATCGAAGGTGATGAAGTGGCCGTCCCCATAGGCCACACATGTGCCCAGGCAGGGCTGGCTGCTGCACTCCCAGCGGCGGTGCCTGCAGGTGCTGGGGGAGGCCGCCACAGTCACCCTCAGAGACCCCTGTGCCACACAGCACGTGAGGCCTCGCTGCGCCCCTGTGGTGCCCCCTGCTCCACCCCGACGCCAGACCCACCAGGTGTTGCAGCCCACGCGGATGACCTCCCCAGGCCGGTAGCTGGCCTCGTTGTGCACGCAGGGACAGTCCTCCTCCGCCACGCAGCTCCCGCTCCCATCCGACACTAGCCCCGGGGGGCACACGCAGCCCGAGACACAGTGTGTACTGAACTATAGGACACAGATGGGAGGACTAGGCGCATGGCCTGCTCTCTGGCTTCCCCAGGGTCCCAGACCCCAAGCCAGGGGACACTGCCAGGCAGAGGGCAGGCCGTCAGGAAGCACTAGGATCAGGGCCCCTGGTGCCCAGGAGCTGGGAGGCCACACCCCTCCACCCCCACTCTGGGATCTGGGCTGGTGGCCTGGGGCCTGGCACTCACGCACTCCACATCCAGTGAGTGGCAGCTTCGGAGGCACTCGGCCCCAGGAGTGCCAGCCGAAGCGTTGCTGCAGTCGAGGTACACCATGGGCGCCGCACACCCTGGGGGATAGGGCAGGAGCCCGTGGCAGGCTGAGCACGCACGGCAGGTCCTGCCCACGCCCAGCCCTCACACCCCCACCCCTGGCACCCTGCCTCCCGGGCTGTGCCCGCCAGGTGCTGCTACCTGGGCTCCTCTGCTGCAGGGTTTCCAGGCATCTCAGCTTCCCACTTGAGCACGAGCTACAAGACAGAGCCCGCTGCGCTGCACCCAGCGGCCCCAGCGGCCCCACCTATCGCCCTCACCAGGCCAGGTGCTGCTGCTGGTCCCCGCCAGCACAGAACCAGTGCACAAAGGTGCTCAGCAGCAGGAGGCAGATGGACCTGGGGCTAGGGCACTGCCCTCGACGTGGGCCGCCCTGGGAGTGGCAGCTTCTCCTACTCGCTGGGGTGCCATTGGGGGGAACTTCAGGAGGGGCCCAGTGGGGAAAGTAGGACCAGGCTGGGCTGCAGGATGTGGGCCCCACACCCAGTCTCCCTGCTTTCTTGCCATGGGGCCGGCTGTTCTGCCACAGACTGGAACCTCCAAAGTGGGCCCCATCAGAGCCCAGGTGGGAAGGGGTAGGGCACAGCCAGTTGGGCAGCTGGGAGCTGGCACAGAGCCCTGGGGCACCCACCACCTCCACCCCTCTGGGGTCTCAGGACTACGGAGCAACTTCAGGCCTCCTTCCGAGGCCTGCTGCTGGAGTGCCCCACCCAACCTGGCCCCTCCATCTGGAGGATCTGCCTCAGACACGCCACTGGCTAGGGTGGGAGGGCAGGGGGGGGTGACCCAGAGCCCAAGGCCTTACCACACCACACCATCGTCCTCCACAAGCTCCCCGGGCGCCACCACATTGCCGTGGAAGTAACAGGGACACTCGTGGGCGGGCACACATGCACCAGCCTCGTCCAGGAAGGTGCCTGCCGGGCAGACGCAGCCATCCACAGGCACAAAGGGCACACGGCAGGTGACGTCAGCCTCGCTGAGGCCGCGGCAGGTGGGCTGGCAGGTGTTCACCGTGTACGTGTAGCTCTGGGACTTGGGGCAGCTGCTCATGTACTTGGCTGTGGGGCAGTGGAGAGTGTGAGGTCGGCCGCAAGGCTCTCCGGCGCCAGGCATAGCTGGGGCATCACAGCTGCTGCCCACAGGGGCCCGTGTCCTCACCCACCTGGGACAGCCACCCAGCCCAGCCCACAGGGCACTCACTGCAGACGCCGTCCCGCCAGCCGCGGAGCAGCAGGCCCCTGGCGGCGCAGGCGTGCACGTAGGAGGCCAGGGCGGCGCACAGGCAGTCCTCGCTCTTCTCACAGTTGCACGTGTCAAACACGCAGTTCTGGGGGCGGGATGGGAGTCAGGACCCGGCCAGTGCCCAGGACCACCCACCCCATTCCGCCTCATTCCTGTGAGACAGAAAAATCACCGGAAGCCACCAGAAGCTGGCCCTGGTGGCCAAGCTTGCTGCTAAGGACACCATGATGGCTGAGCCCTAGAGGAGAGGACAGCAGGAAGGACAGGAGCAAAGGCTGGGGGTGGAGACCTGGGGGACAGCAGGAAAATGGGAAGCCAGAGAGGCCAGGCTCAGTGGAGGGGGCCCTACAAGACAAGGATGGGTAGAACCCCAGTGGCATGGGGGGAGACTAAGACAGGAGCTGGCCAGAGAGAGTCCATTGGTGGGGGCATTTGGAGGTGGGCTGGAGTCCTTGGAGACCCTGGAGGAGGGTGGGGGCACTTTAAGGGTTTGGTTTCTGGGAACATAGCCCTAAGCTCACTGATATGGGTAGAACCACGTCCCTCTGGTGGCTCACTAGGGTTGGAGCAGTGCTGTGGGTGGGCAGAGCTCCACTGGGAAGTTTTGTGGGTGGAACTGAGATGAGAGGAGCCCTCCTGTGGTAAGCGTGTCCGCACAGGAGAGACACTAGGACACAGACACTGATGGCCACTGGGTTCTTCCGCCCATGGCCAAATTCTAGGACTCCCCAGGCCCCTCACAGGCCCTCACCGAGTGGAAGGGTGTGGGGTTCACAGTGGAGTGGCAGGCAGAGAAGGCTCCGGAGGGGTCAGTCAGCAGCGAGCACCAGTGCTGGGCATAGTTCTCTGGGGAGGGACACACAGCGCTGCCCTCCTGCCCTCGAGCCCTGCTGGCCCTCCTCAGGGCTGCGTGCGTGGCAAGCTGGCATGCCTGAGCCCGCTCCTCACCCCAGCCCAGGGGAGGGGGTACCGTTCTCCACGCTGAGTGAGCAGGGGTCCTCAAAGCTGTTCTTGGCGTTGGGGCAGGAGGCCTGCGTCTTCCAGGTGTTGGCGAAGGCAGCCCCTGTGCCCTCCACTACCCCGCTCAGGGCCGTGAAGTCGTCTGCCTGGTTCTGGTTGAAGTTCCCGCACAGGCCTGGGCCAGGCCAGGCCACTCAGCGCCTCCTACCCGGCCACTGAGTCCAAGCCTGCCGCCCCTCCTGGCACCACCCAGAGCCGCCCAGGGCCACTCCGGAGCCATGCATGGATAAGCCTGGGTCGCGTGGCCCAGCCCACCCCCACGCTGCCTCCGCTGTCCTGGGCCTCCCGGTGCCGGCCCACCCCTCGCTCTCCAGCCCTGCGCCGGAGCTGGCAGGCTCACCGCACATCTGGCCATGGTACGAGGGGTCCAGCGTAATGTGGACCTGCATGATAGGCACCAGCTGCACTTGCAGCTGCAGGCCGAGCCCCATCTGCACCAGGACGAAGAAGGACGAGGGCCTGAAGATGGTGACGTTGGCTGCGGGAGAGGGCGTGGCTGCAGGAGGCCCGTGGCCACCCCGCCAGGCCGGAGCAAGCGTGGCTCGGAGCGACCGCGCCGGACAGAGGTCCTCCTAGCATCCAGGCTTGAGCCCCACCCACCCCACCCCACCCCCACCACCCAATTTCTCAGCTCAGCAGCCAGCTCTGCAAGTGCCTGAGACCACCAAGAACCTGCCAGGAATGGAGTCGGGCCCAGTGGGCTCCAGGGCCCGCGCCCTGGAGGGGCCCGTCCTGCCTAGCTGGTGGGGGCCGCATACCTGCCGACACTGGCAGCCGGGTATAGATGGAGTTCGTGAACACAGCTCCGCTGGCCTGGACGCGGATAGCCTGGGAGCAGAGGGCCAGGCTGGGGTCAGTGCCCGCTGTCTGCTCAAGAGGGGCCGTGGGAGGCCACAGAGGCCTGCCCTGGGAGGGGCTGCCTTCGCCTCAGGCTCCCCGCCTCTACCCCTTCCAGCCTTATGGCACAGGTGGCAGGAGACTCACCGTGTCCCCACCGTTGAGGCTGAGTGTCACCGCTTTGAGGCAGTTCTCGGTGTCCGTCAGGCCACACTTGCGCAGCTCGGCCAGCACAGTGAAGGTGCTGTCTGCACATCTCTGTCAGGAAACCAGGCTTCGTGGGCCTAGCACAGGCTGGGGGTAACCCCAGGAGGCAGCCAGCCCCCACGTCTGGGCTTCCCTATCAGCACTGGCCTGTCCGCCATGGCAGCCAGGGGACCCTCACCTTAGACAGCACATAGCTGCAGTCACCATGTACATCATAGAGCTTCTCGTCATAGGTGGAGATGTGGGACCCACCTCGCACAGAGCAGGAGCCTGGGCATGGCTGCTCCTGGCACTGCCACAGCCCCCCAGAGCAGGTGCTGTGGGAGATACGTGAGCAGGCGGTGCCAGAGCAGGTCCCCCTGCCAGCCCCGCACAGCCCACGAGGGCAGGGCCCTACCACGAGCTGCAGCTGCTGGTGAAGGAGGCGCCAGGAGCAAAGGTTCGGCCACTGTGGGTGCAGGGACACTGGGCCAGGGGCAGACAGCCGGTGTGTGTGACATCATCCAGGACCGTGCCTGGGTAGGAGCAGGCAGCCAGCAGAATGAGAACCTGTGCACAGAGTGCCTGCCCAGCACGTAGGGACCTTGCCTCCAAGGGGACCCCAGCTAGGGCCCTGCCCTGCTGGGCTCGGCATCAGGGTGAGCACCGTGCTCCACCAGCTTGGTGCCCACTGGTCCCGGGCTGTGACCCCTGTCCGCCTCTGCCTCTCCCAGAAAGCAGGCCTCTGATTCCTATAGTCAGTGCCCACCCCCCTGGGTCCTTGGATAAGACCCCTCCTGGGTGAGGTCAGGGCTGGAGGGAGGGCACGGGGCATAGGGCGTGCCTGGGGGACAGAAGCAGCCGTCCACGCAGTGGTCCTCGCACAGCTGGGAGCGCTGGGGGTTGGAGCAGGTGTCAGTGCAGGGTGAGCCGCACTCCTCGTACTGCATGCCGGAGGAGCAGGTCTGGGCTGCAGGGGGGGGGCGACGCTCAGCCCAGAAACCCCTGCCCTGGCGCAGTCACACCCACCCCACCCTCTCCTTCTGTGACCCCAGAGGTCCCCGAGGCCAGCATTAGGCTCAGCTCCTCCCTGCCCACCTGAGGCCACGGTAGTAGGTAGTACTAAGAGGCTCTGGCTGAGGCCTGCTAGTGGGGGCTGTGTCCTCCCTCTGGGCCCATAGGCCCTCAGCATTTCCTGGCCTAGGCCTCGCCCCAGCTCCCAACGCATCCTCTCCTCACCACCCTTCGCCATCTCCCCAGCCACACATCGCAACCCCGTGAGCCTGGCCCGGCCTGTGGGGCACTCACGGCAAAGGTGGGGGCCTCTCCAGTTCTGTGGCTGGCCCCCACTGTGGGCACACTGACGGGAATACTCAGCAAAGGTGGCACAGGGGCATGTGGGACAGCGGCACAGGTCCTGGACGCAGGCGGCCACGTACACGCTTGGATCCACCAGTTCATTACAGTCTGAGAAGGCTGGGCCAAGCAGGACATGGCGGCAAAAGTCCTCCTGGGGGCACCGGAAGGTTGAGCTCCCTCTGACCCCCAGGCAGGATGGCCATGTGCCTGTGTGGGGACTCTATCCTTCTCCAGCCAGGCCAGAGAGCCCCTCTTTACCTCGAGGTTCCTCCTACCCCCTCCCCCATCCACTTACAAAACCACCCACTCACCCATCTATCCATCCATCCATCCACTCATCCAGTGATACAACCACCCACTCACCTATCCAGCCACCCGTGCACCCACCCAGGCGTCTACCTGCCCAAGCACATACCCAGCTACTCACCTACCCATCTATTTGCCTACCCATCCCTCTGACCACCCAACCACTCACCCACTCATCTACACACTCATCCACATGCCCACATATCCGTCTATATGTCCATTTGCCCACCCACCCACCCACCCACCATCCTTCCATCCGCTGTGTTCCACCCAACTCGGTGAAATTGCAGCTGCTGAGCACAGACCTATGCTTGGCTCTGGGGAGTGAGCCAGGGCTCTGAATCTGTCACACCCAGGCTCCAGGTCCCGCTTGCCCATGTGTGAGCACACAAGAAGTGCAGAGCCTGGGTGAACTTGGGGTCCACCCCTGGTGGTGGCTCAGAGAAGGGGGAAGTAGAGGCACCTGTCTGCCTCAGGTGGCCCCGAGGGACTCAGGGCTTCCCAGGCTAGCACCTGTGACAAATGTCCTCCTGCCCAGGACCCCAGCTGGCTGGCGTGGGGCTGCAGCTCCCCGGTTCCCGTCATGATGTAGGGATCTGGCCTTCTGCTGGCCTGGGAACTCCTGGCGCTTGCAGGCCCCATTGTCCCCGACAGCTGGAGCGCCTCCTGCTCCTGCTCCCTAATGCCCACAGCATGCTGTTGCTGTGTACTCAGGGCTGCCTGCCCAGTGTGGGGCTGGAACTCCCCAAGACATGGCTCTCTCCCCACGCTGCCCTCCTCAGCCCAGCCCCAGGGGGCAGGGTTTTTTCCTCAGTGAGGCCAGGGCTCTGGTCACTGTCTCTTCTGTTCATCTTGGGCCATCTCTCAGGCCTTGGCTCGACCGTCCCGTCTCACATCACCACCCACAGGCTGCCTGGTGACTCCACAGACTGGGGAAGGTACTCACCCCACCCGTGCAATTGTCGGGCAGCGAGGTCAGCGGGTCCTGGCACTGCTCTGTGGGGCCGTCCAGCTTCTGCAGATTTCCAAACTGGAGCGGGCTCCGCCTGGTGTCTGCCGGAAGAACGCTCTGCGTGGGGGGCGCTCCAGTTCACGGGAGCAGGAGACTGTGCTCTACCAGCAGCGCCCCTCCCACCTCGCACCCCTCCCACCTCAGGGCCACTCACTGTGCGTGTAGAACTCGCTGACATCCGGAAGCCCGTTGAAGTCTCCACACAGCCCACAGGTCTGGTTGGCAAACTTGGGGTCCAGCTCCAGCTGGGGGCAGGCAGGGAGACCCCAGTCTCAGGCCTCTGCCTGGCTCCACAGTGCCCTCCGCGTGGGGGCGGGGGGGCAGGGAGGTTCTCTCCCACCCCACGCGCCCCTGGGCCAGGCCTGCTCACCAGAGCACTCTCCTGTCCATTCCACAGCAAGGTGAGCACCAGCCGGACACTGACCTTCACGTAGTCACTGTTCTGCTCCACCAGGAGGCCCGCACGGCTGTAGGGCAAGTCCTCCCTAGGGGAGCATGAGATCAGGCCCAGGCTGACCCCTGGCCCTGGCACGGCCACCCTCAGGAGGAAGGCTGGCCTGCTCACCGCTGCCCGTCAACCAGCACAGAGCCATTGGACAGCTCCAGCACCAGCCCCTGAGCCTTGAGCATGACGTAGGTGATGGCAGGCCTGATACCCACGAGGCTGCGGCGCAGCTGCACGTTGAAGTCCTCGTAGGCCGCACCACAGTGCGCGGAGAACACGTAGTTGCAGAGGCCGGGGAAGCGGAAGACGGCGCCATCGAAGGTCTTGTAGTGGAAGTCGCCCCAGGTGCTGCAGACTCGCCCCGTGTGTGCAGGGTTCAGGGCTGCAGGGTGCCAGGAAGTGGGCACCTGCTGCCCCCATGCCCACTCCCCTATGGCCCTGGGCTGCCTCCTGAAACTGGGTGCCCAACTTTGATCCCCCAGGACTCCCAAACACCCCTGGCCCTCCATGGACCCCAGGGTGCACAGCAGATTCTCCCAACAGGGCACCACCCTGCCCAGCGACACCTACAGGTGCCAGCCTCAGCCCCAGCCCAGCAGAACCCTCCCCAGATGGCAAGTGGCCGCCTCCTACTTACAGGTCACACTGGGGAAGACAGTGAGGGGTGGGATAAAGGCCAGGCGCTGGGCAGAGGAGGACGCAGCATGAGCTGTGGGCAGGGCTGGGTCACAGGGGGCCATGGCTGGGGACAGCCTTGTCCCGCCACACACTCTGCAATGCCCACTCTGGGGGCATCGGGGTCCAGGACTTGGGACAGGGGTGTCCAGCTCCTCTCGCTCCCTGCTGGACCCTCCTGGGTCCTCCCTGTCTGCCTATGAGCTTACAGGTGGCTGGCAAGATCTGCCCCACATCCCCATCTCCCTGGGAGCCCTGACCCCTCTGGCACCTGACATGGTCCCCAGACAGAGGCCCGGGAGGATCGCAGCACAGCAAGCACCCGCCCCACCCCATCAGGAGCCCCAGAGCCCTGCGTACCGCCATCCACCCTGGCACCCTGAGCAGTGGGCTCTGTGTGCCCTGGAGTCAGCTCCACTGGGGTCTGGGTCTCTGCAGGAAAAAGGTAGAAGTGAGCAAGGGACAAGACTGAGGCCAGCTGGTCACAGCCACCACCGCAATGTGGAGCACATGGCAGGCTCTGGCCTAAGGCGGAGACTCCTCCGGGAGCTTCGCAAGCCCGAAGGGGACCGGACATGACAGCCTACCTGCCCTCCCAGGCTGCACCTCATTCCCTGAGGGACAGGGAAGAGATCCCGGCCATTCAAGAAAGGAAATGGAATCAGGAAGCAGCCTGGTCCCAGAACGCAGCCACCCAGGGGGTTCAGCCCCCTCCCTCTGTCCCTCAGAGAACAAAGGCCGGCTTTGTTGGAGGGACATGGTGGGAGGATTCCAGGAATGACTGAGCAGAAACCCAAGATCAAAACTGGCCCAGAACTGGAACCAGGAGTCGGGTGGGTGGCACGAGGTGTCAGCACAGGGAGGGCACCCAGGGTGGTCGCCACCAGCCTGGGCCCAGCCAGAAGAAGCAACAGCAGCCCAGCATCCCTGCAGTGCCCTTGGCGCCCAGAGGGCTGCGGCTTGGGCCAGGCCTCACTGGCACGCAGGCTGCTCCCAGTACCCTGACGTCCCACTCCTTGTTTGCTTTCCCACAGTGACCTGCTGCCGCTCGCAAACCACAGGACCATGTGTCCCTCCTGGCCAGCCCGCTTGGCTGCACTTCCCAGGGGCACAGCCGCTCCTGCCCCAGACCCAGGCCATAGCCTCCCCCGGCCCTGAGCGTGCTGACCAGATCAGGGCCTCGGCAGGTGCAGAGGCCGACCCAGCCACCCGCCAAGCTCCTCACACAGGGCTCTGGTTCTGGTTCTGCTTCCCCCCCCCCCACTGCATCCTGGATGCTCTGGAGACACCGAGGCCTCTGTGCGGCCCACCCCACCACCCACCCGGTACTGAGAGCTCACTGCTCCCTCCTGGCCGTACAGCCCAACAGAGCTGGATGCTAGGGGTTGGGGGGCATGGTGGGGCTCAGCCCCATGAGCCAAACTCCAGGCTGAGCATGAGGTAAGAGCCAAGGACGGGGTTCCGGGGACGATACTCCTCATGACACGTTTCCTAAGTGGAGGGGTCTCGGGCCAGGTCCCCAGCTGGCCAGCCAAGCTCTGCTGGGAGCCGAGCTCAGGGTGCCACAGTCACGGTGACCAGGCTCCAGCCAGCCACACCCGGCTCACGAGGAAGCGGCCACATGCTCCCTGCTAACAGCACGCGTTCCGGGCTGTTGGGCAGATGCGGCTGTCCTGGGAGAAGACCGAGGCAGCAGCCCTGCTCACAAGGGCCGTGTAGCCCCGCGGCCTGAGAAGCCTTCTGGGAGACAGGACAGCTGATGAGACGCAGCGCCACTGTCAGGCTGTGGCCAGGCACCCTGCTCATCTGCCTCGCTCTAACCCATCACCTGGAGGTGAGGTGCACCTGGAGATCCCCAGGGGTGGGGGAAGTACAGCGTCCACTGCCAATCCGGTCACTGAGGACTATCACTGTCCTCTCTGACATGTAAATGACCTCTCAGAGCCCTAAGATGGCAACCCCTAACCCTGGGACACTGCCACACCTGTCCTGGCCTAAGCCCTGCCCTGATGTCCCATCCAGGGTGGGCTTTCGGTCCCTGACGTCCAGGCATGTGAGAGACAGTCAGGAGCCCAGGGCCCACGGGGCTGGGGACACCTGCATGGGTGGCAGGATAGGCTCGTGCCCCTTGGCAGAGCCCAGAGGAGGTGGCCCCCAAGATGGTGCCGGAGTGAGGGGCTCTGGCCTTACCTGCCAGCTGCACCACAAGCAGGGTCGTGAGGGCCCAGGCCGGAGCCCTGCTCCTGGAGCCCATCCCGGGGGCTGGCAAGGTGGGTGGACGAGGAGGGACTGGGGCTTGGTGCCTGCTCCCTAGGGGCCTGGGCTTATGTAGCAGAACTTCTTGGCCCCGTGCCCACTCCTAGGCCACGCAGGGCAGCGTCCACTCCCCAGGGGCAGCCACGTGTGTTTGCTCTTGGGGAGGGGCTGTGGCAGAAAGAGGCTCAGAGTAAGGACTTGCAGGGTTGGGCTACCAGGGACAGGTGCCCCCACCCCTCGTGTCTGAGGGCTGCAGCGAGAGGCTGGTGCTGCCTTGCTGGGGCAGACCCCCGGGTGTCAGCAGGCGAGAGGAGGCCTCAGAGGTGGCTCGCTCCCAGAGTCACTGCTCAGCCTGGAATGGGATCCAGGGCTCATCCTGGAGCAGCAGGGATCCAGGGCTCCTGCTCAGCCCCACCAGGGAGCAGTGGGCTGGCTTGCTGGACAGGGCCCTGGTCTATGTGCTCTGTGGGATCCCAGGAGGAGACTCCCAACCCGGGCACCCAGTAGAGTCGGCCAGAGTCGCTTGCCGCCTGGTGTCCTCTGGCCTCTTCTTTACTGCAAGAGTCAGCTTGAGGGGAAACTGAGGTCCAACCCAGCACCGATCAAGACAACATCCTAATTGGTCTCCCTCTCCTGAGTGGCGAAGGCAGTGGCTATTCCCTGAGGCCTGAGCTCTGCCTGGGCTTAGCTGACAGGCTCTGCACAGACCACAGAGCAGCGCTGGTGGAGCCTGGGCATGCTGCCCACCCCAGGTGCCCTCACTGGGCTTCCGGGGGCATGAGGCAACCTTTCCCAGAAGTGACGTCCCTGTGGGCACTGTGACTATGACTTCTTCCCGTTGGTGCAACTTGAGCTGTCCCTGTGCTACTTTTATAGCAAGGCTGCTGGCTCTGGCCCCATAGGCCCACATGGGAGTAGGACAGATGGACATGGGAATGTGGTCACAAAGACACGGGGCAGGGGGCCTGGTCCTAAGGCTTTGCCCTCCCTGGGGGGCCCTTGGGTGGTTTCTAGGTTGCTTTGCTTTACAACTGAACACTGTCCAGTCCCCTCTGAGGAGGACTGGCATGAATGGCTCTGCAGAGAAGGGGAGTCCACTAGAAAGCCCCTTGAGCACCATAGCAGGACCAGCAGCCCTGGTCCGTTCACACAAGGTCCACAGAGATGGCAGGCAGGTAGGGTGGTGGCTGACAGGCAGAGACGAGGACACCCTGGTGGTGATGGTGGCGCTGCCCACAGTGTGCATGGCTTGGTGCCCTGACTGAGGCACACAGCCAAGGCAGGACCTGTGTGTGTCAAGCCCCTCTCAGCAATAATTTCAAGAGGTTGGGGATACATTCCACTGATGGGCGTCCACACACAGCCAGCGACCCTGCAGCCTGCCCTGGTGCGGCAGCTCTGCCACCCGAGGAGCTAGGACCTGTGTGGCCTGGCCAGCCAGGCTCTCTACCCCAGCACAGTGCCCCAGGACATGCCTGCTCCTCCCCATCTCTAGTGTCCCCAGGTTGGAGAAGCCTAGGGCTGGTCTCCAGAGTTCTCCATCATCCACACCTGCTGGCAGCACTGCCACTAAAGGGGCTTGAAGGACCCTCGGCCCTGTGGCCCTGCCTAGGCCCTGGAGCCACTAGCCCCGATGTCCCTCACCTCGGTTCTGTTCCAAGACACTCCCAGAGGCCGCGGTGCTGGCTCTGGAGCCAGCTTCAGCACCACCCAAGGCCTGGACACTCGCCTCCCCCCCACTGCCGCCTGAACAGCTAACTGTCCTCTGCAGCCACTCACAGGTGGTGCAATCCTCATCCTGCCTGGCGGGCACAGCGACACCCTGCCCTGGACCCCACCCTGTCCCAGGACAGTTAGACCACTGCACCCCCAGAGGGTCTGCTTGGAGACTTCCCGGATGCGGCCACCAGCCTGTTTGCTCAGCCGCAGGGAGTTTACCTCTTCACAGTTGAAGGACTAGAGAAAGCAGCAGGGAGGAACGGGACACAGTGGACCTGCTGGGGAGGGGACTAGGACTTCCTAGGACACTGGGTCACGTCACCGCCACTGTGCCAGGAACCTGCCCTGCTGCTCCGACCTGGGCGTGCCCGTGCCTTATCCTCTCCTATTTCTGGGCCAGCAGAACAAAGGAGACTTCTAGGCCGTGTAGGGCCAGGGGCAGACGTGGCGCCCAAGGATGAAGAGCTTGCTGGTGGACTCACCTACCCCACGGGAGTGACCTGGTGCCCACGCCCCAGGCACCCAAGGCATGCAGAGGTGGCCCCAAGCCTCAGATGCCTTCTGCACACAAGCCCCTGCTTAGAACCACTTACAAGCCTACTGAGAGCTTGACCACAGCCAGGGGTCACCCACCCCTGCCTGCCCCACCTGCCTCGCCTGCCTCCTGCCAAGCAGTGCAGACCCCGAACACAGGCCCAGTCCTGCGGGACTCCTCTGGGTGCACACCCAGGCACTGGCTTGCTGCCCCGGGAGTCTCACCAGCTCCCTCCGCTTAGCATCTGAAGACGGGCTGTGCTTTTTGTTCCTCAGGCATTTGCCAAGGCCCCGTTCCTCTGTCTGCCCTGCCCCCCCCAGCACTCGTCCCCCTCCTTCCTCTCTCCTTCCTGGTTCTGGGGATCCAACCCAAGGGCCCTCTACCACTGGCACTCAGCCTGTCCGACTTTACATTTTAACACAGAGTCTCAGTAAGCTGCCCAGGCTGCCTCCGCTGCCCAAGCCTCTGGGTCAGCGGCTGGCTAGTTTCCACTTCTGTGATAATAACCATCTCACTGGTGTGAGGGGAGCTGCACTGTGGTTTGGTAGGTATTTCTCTGATGCCTCTGATGCTGAGCAGATGGAATTGGCTGTTGACATCTTCTTTGGAAACATGTCTACTTGAGTATGAGCTGGTGTGTGCATGTGTGTGTGTGCATGTGTGTGCGTGTGTGTGTGTGATCTAGCCCAAGTTCCATTTTTAGAATTGGTGTGAGGTAGGGGTCTGACTTTGGTCCCCAGTGTGTGTTGGGCTTTCCCCGCAGCCGCGGTGGCCCACATGGGAGGGCTTCCATCCGGCCTCCCTTTTCAGGCCAGCTGCATGCTGTGCTATTACCTGCAGCTGCATGCTCAGTCATACAACCAGACAACATGAGTCCTCCAACTTTTCGCTTCTTTTTTAAGAATACGTTGGACATTCAGGGTCTCCTGAGATTCTGAATGACTTTCAGGATGGATTTTTCTATTCCTACAAGAAGCTACTGCAGCTTCGGTAGGCGTTGCGTGGGATCTGCGGATCTCGGGGTGGCTTCACGATCTGGCCAGTATTGTCTGCAGTCCCTGAACACAGTACTTTTCAACTTCAGGTCTTTAAATTTTTTTCAGCAGTGTTTTATAGCTTTCAGTACACAGGCTTTTTGACTCTTTAGTTAAACTTATTTGTAAATATGCTGTGTCAATGAAATTGCTTTCTTTTTTTTTTTTTTTTTTTTTTTGCATTTGTGTATGTATGTATGTATTGTGGCCAGGTCTGCCCACCCTGGGGGCAGGCCTGGCATGGCATGTGATGCCAGGGACCAAACTGCGGTCCCCACTCTTGTCTAAGCTTGCCTAAGCAAGCGCTTTAGACTGCTGAGCTATCTCGCTGTTCCCTGAAATTGCTTTCCTAATTTTCCTTTCTCAGAATGCTTTTATCAGCTTGGACCACGCTTTGGTGGGATTTTAAGGTGCTGTGTACAAGCTCACGTCATCTTTCTGCTTCTCAACCAAGGAGGCTTTATTTCTTCTATTTCTTCTTCTTACTCCTCTGAATGGAAGATCCCATACTATGTTGAACAGAAATGGAGAAAGTCGGTCCAGGCGGGGTAGTGCATGCCTGCAATCCCAACACTCAGGAGGCTGAGGCAGGAGCATCAAGAATGCAAGCCCAGCCTGGAAAATTCAGTGACTTGACTTGTAGGAACCTTGTCTCAACATAAAAAAATAAAAAAATACATTGAGAAATAGCTCAGGGCAAAGGCCCTGGGCGCAACCCCTGCACAAAAATAAAACAAACTGGTAAATGTAAGCACCACTGCTTTGTTCCTGATCTTGGATGTGAGTCTTAGTCCTCCACTGCTGAAGATGAGACCACCTATGTGCTCTTCGCAGACCCCTTCATTCCGTGAGGTTTGTGAGGTCCTTCCAATTTCTACTAAGTTAAGTGCTTTTTTTAAAAAAACATGAAAGGATGTTGAATTTTTACCAACTCTTTTTCCGTAGCAAGTGAGATGATCATAGATTTCCCCCCTCCACTGTATCAATGTGGAATATTCATCAATTGATTTTTCAACTAGGACTGCATCCCAGGAATGAAAAGCATTTGTTCATGGCATATAATCTTTTTTAAATTGCTACTTACCAGTTTGCTACTATTTGTTAGAGGTTCTTGCACCAATATAAATGGGAGATATTGGGAAGGATTTTTTTTTTCTTTTTTTGCTGGCTCAGGTTGCCTTAAGGGTGAGTCTGGGGATTGAACTGCCATCCCCTGTGCCCAATTAAAATTGCTTGTGCAAGTGCTTAAACCACTGAGCTAACCCGAAAGATCCCTAAATGGGAGATATTGGACTTAGTTTTGTCCTCATTGTGCAAGGTCTCGCCCAGACTGGCCTTGAACTACCCGTGACCCCTGCTGCCTCAGCCTCCCGTGTGCTGGGATGCCAGGCGGCTGGCCACTCCCAGGCAAAGTGAACCTTGTGCAGCCTGAGTGTTTGTAAGCTGGGGATTTATTTGAGTGTTTTCATCTGGCTTAGCAATCAGTTGAGCCTGGATTTGAGAATGGTAAGAAGTATTCTCTCTTATTTAATATTCTGGAAGAGTTTGGGGTTTTGTAATTCACCAGGAAAGACTAGTATTCTGGACTTCTCTTTGTCAGAAGGCTTGGATTTTTATTCAGTCTCCATAACAGCGATACATCTAGTCACCTTGTCCATCTCTTTACAGATTGATTGCTTGCCTATGAATTTGTAATTTCTTTTTCTTTTTTTTTTTTTTCAGGACTGGGGTTCAAACTCATGACCTTGTACTTGCCAGGTAGGCACTTGTGCCACAGAGCTTTAAAAAAATTGTAATTTCTTCTTGGTTATTAAATGTGTTGGACATTCTTGTTCATGGCATTCTCTTGTAATCACTTTTATTTATGTAAAGTTAGTGATAATACCCCTTTATTTATAACTTCAGTAATTTTTTAAAGAAATCTTTTATTTATGTATTTATTTGGTACAGGGTTTCATTACACAGCCCGGACTCATAGCGATCCTCCTGTCTCAGCCTCCCCAGTGCTGGGATCACAGGTGTGTACCACCATACCTGCTGGCCAGCTTGTGCACCTGGGTCAGGGCCAGCATGGTGTGTGGTACCAGGGATTGAACCTGGGTCCTTGAGCTTGCCAGGCTAGTGCTTTGATCACCAAGCTATGTCCGCAGCCCCTAACTTTGGTAATCTGAAGCTTCTCTTTTTCTTGGCCAGTCTAGTGAAGGGCTTGTCAATTTCGTTGATCTTTTCAAGAAAGATTACCTTCTCCACAGGCTCCCTCACTCCCTCTTCTATTCTGTTTATCATTGTTGTTAGTTTCGAGTATAATTACTGCTGCTTGACCTTGCCACCCGCTTCATTTTTCCAGCTTTAGGCTGAGTTCTCAGTCCTTTTTCTTGTTCTTGGCGGTGCACAGCCAGGTCACTGGGCCCTTTTTCTTTCGTAACTTAAGCATCTGCAGGTACAGACTCTCCTCTTACTCCTGCGTTTGCACAACCTTGCGCAGTGTGGTGCGTTGAGCTTTTGCGTTCACTAACCAGTAGGCTTGGGCTCCTTTCTGTGTGGTTTCTTATTTGACCTGCCGCCGGCTACTTCAGAGTATGACTTTTAACTCTCTTTTTTTCTAGTGATTCATAGCTCCATCCCTTTTGGGTTAGAAAACATGTTTTATATGATTAGTGTTTTTGGTTGTTCAAATTTTCTTAAATTTAAAATTGTATTAGTGAAGTTTGCAGGACGTAATGGTCACATGCGTCATGGGCAGCCAGCGCGCGTGCCCGACCCATTCAAACTCCTTCTACTTCCCCTTCCCGTCCGGTCCCGTCCCCTCCCTCCATCTCTCAAATTTCCCCAAGGTCAACATTATTCAGTGCTCATCTCATTCAGTTTATGACCAGAGTTGTGGCGAGAATGAAGATGGTGAACGATGGTCCCCTCGTCGCGCGTTTCCCTAGAGATTTAGTCCGCACGACCTCTGAGTCCCTTTGCTCCAACCTGAAGGACTTCTGCCAGGACAAGCCCAGTGGCGATGGACCCTCTGGGTTTTGTATGTGGAAGAAAGTCTTAATCGCCCCTGAATTTTTGAAAGACTACTTTGCCTGATATGAAAATCTTGGTAGGCAGTCTTTTCTCCGGACCCTTCCCACACAACCCCACTGCCTCCCTGGCCTCTGGTTCTGGCGGTAAATCCCTTACTGATGTTGCCAAGAAGCCCCTGAGTGGGACGAGTCAGTTTGCCCTGCCTGCTTTCACATCCTTTCTTTGTTTTGGTTTTGAACAATTGGATGAAAATGGTCTTGGTGTGGATCTTTTTAAATTTATCCTACACGGAGCTTGTTGACCTTCTGGAGTTTGTAGATTCACGTCTTTCATCAAATTTAGGATGTTTATGGCCATTCCTTCTTTGAGTAACATCCCTCTCGGGTTCTTGCTGCACATGTGGGGACTGTCCCGACAGTGCTCTGTGCCTCCCCAGGCTCTGTTCAGCCTTCTCTGTCTTCTCTCTCTTCTTCCTCCTCCTCCGAGAAGATAACCTCACAGCAATGTTCGCACTCGCCAAGCCCTTCTCCTGCCGGCTCTCGGCTCTGAGCCCCTTTGAGGACTTCCTCGTTTCACTACTGCTTCTCAGCTGTAGAACTTCTGTTGGTTCGTTTTCTCTTCTGCGTCTCTCACTTTGCACGTGTGCTGCTCTGCTGATTTCCTCTAGCTGTTTCCCCACGCTCTTTTATGTACAGCAGCTGTCTCTAGTTTTTGCCAACTGAGGCTGGGACTTGCTCATGGATACCTTTTCTTCATTTATTTTATTTCCTCGAATGGGCTGTGTTGTTTTGCTCCTTCATAAGCCTTCTACTTCTTTGTTGAAACTCTTAATCTGACTCCTGCAGTGTGGTGACCTGGCCTTTGGATTCTGTCCCTTCTGCAGTTTGCGTCGCTTTTTCTTTTTTATTGCTGATGGTGTGCTTGCTTCTGTCCTTCCCTCCTTCCTTCCCACCTTCCCTCCTTCCTCCTCTCTTCTTTCTTTCTTTCTTTCTCTCATCTGTCTGTAGATGGAGTCTTGGTAGATTGCCAGGCTGGGCTTGGGCTTGTGGTCCTCCCGTCTCAGACTCCCAAGTGCTGGGATTGCAGGCTCGCACCGCCGGCCTGCCTGAGGTCCAGGGCTCCTGAGGTATGTTCAGGCTTGCTCTGCAGAGACTCTTCCTTCTCCTGTGTGCACGCTGAAGGCCCTTGCATGCCACTCGTGTTCTGACAGGTTTCCCTGAAAGCTGGACACCTCTCCAGATTTGCTGTCCGTTGACACTGAGCTCGGCTCACCCAAGCCCGGAGACCCGCCATCCTCCCTGGACACGACCACAGCCTTCTGAAGTCCCCCACGCACGAGTGGGCTGCTCGCGGGTGTCCCAGTTTGCTGAGCCTCCATCCCCGCTGTCCAGGCCTTTGGTGGTGTTACATCAGTCTTCTCATCCCAGGACCCTGGGGTGTGCAGAGGGCGAAGCTGTTCCAAGCAGGGCGCCAGCTTATCCTGCCTGAGCTCCAAGTTCGCCAGCACAGATGACAAGTCATGTAGGTGCTGCAAATGCCCAGAGTTCGGGTCAGAACCATGGCATGGGCTCTTCACAGTGCCCTCCCCACTCCTTCTGACCTACTGGTGTTGGGGGCAGGGTGCCAACAGCCAGCACCCTCGTGACAGTACAGAAGCGGGAGGAAATGCCCTCCAACCTCCCTTTCCTCTGAAGATGGCCTTTTCTGGCTGGACGTTTGGTTGCTTCTGCAAACCTAACTATCTCCAGGGCCCTGGCGAAGTTGGCCAGGAAGCCTCTTGTTCTGTCTCGCTCACGTTTCTGTGGAGAAGGGGAGCTTAGAACTCTGGTCCTCCGCGTGGCTGGCTTATTTTTATCTTTTCAAAGATCAGTTCTGAAAATAGGAATCCATCCATATACTGAGATAAAGAGAATAGAAAGCATTTCTGACTGCAAAGCAAAGGAACCTGGTAGAGCCTGGCAGTAATCAAGGCCAGCAGACAGTGGGGCAGGGGAGCTCAGGGGCCTGGCACCTCCAGGGTGCCCTTGCTGACTCTCCAAGGAGTGGCCTCCGCCCCTGGGGAAGCAGTGAGCCTCACACACAGGCGCAACCCTGGCACCATGGGCCTCTGGACACCATGCACTGGGAAAGAGCAAAGTCACCCCCTCACTGTGACCCTCCACACTCTTTGCAGGGCCAAGGGCCACAGAGGCAGGGTGCAGTAGGAGATTACATCTAGGAGGACTGCGGCAGTGCGCAGCCCCAGATCGACCTGGTAGGGAGGGGGCAGCTGTGCCAGGTGCGGCCCAGACGGTGGAGGCCCCCAGCCTAGCCTGTGGGGCCCTGGCTCTCTGTGTGCCTCCCGGTGTGACACACACTCGTATCTAGGGGTGAAGGGTGTGCTTGTAGAACACCAGTGGTTCAGAAAATGGGTGTGTGCAGGGAACAGGGACACATGCTGAGCGGAATGTGCAGGGGTGAGTCAGACAGAGGGCACACAGGCCTCTTCGCCCCGCTTCTGCAGCTCTATCTATAGATTCAGCACCACACCAAGAAAAAGTGCAAGCGGGGCCCGAAACGCACAACAGGTTCTGTGAAATGGGAAGAAACTGTTCCCAAGGAAAGAGGGGCTAGAGTGGGGCAAAGGAGAGAGCAAAGAAGGCAACGGGGAGAAGTACAGAAAAACCAGTGGAGGTAGGCATACTACAGCTTCCCTTAGTTCGTTGAAAAGAAACGTTCATGCCCATATCACCTGGAGAAGTTTCCACACCCCGGTCGTGTGCTCCGAGTGACTATCTCGAAGCTAGCAATGTGCAGTGTGTCAGCCATGTTAGTCTGCTGTTATCTTGTTTTGAGATTAAGAGTTATCTATTTCCATAAAATTACAGAAAAAAGTCCCTAAAAGTCTGGTGCTGGCTGGGACTTGAAGAGCCGACCGTGGGAGATCAGGGAGAAGGCCTCCCTTCCCCATGGCCTCGTCATGGACACGGAGGTGAGGAGAAGGAGGAGGAAGGGGTCCAGGAGGGGAAAGTGCTGCCTCCGGGCAGCACGGGCGCAGAGCCACGGCCAGCGACTGGGCAGCGCACCTCGGGGGCCTAGTGTGCCCGCCCCTCCCCTCTCCTCCTGCATCCCCAGATAGACCTGGCCCGGTGCGCAGGATGCGGCTCATCTGCTCAGAGCCGCCACATTTGCTCAGGATTAGTCGGCCCTTGAGAGAGCAAATAGCAGGCGTGCAGGGTCCAGGCCCTGGACAGAGGCGCTGAGCGTCCTCGGGCAAACAGGCCCTCCCTTCCCTCCAGGAACCCCGTGTTGACTTAGCACCACAGGGTTTGCAGAGGGGCCTGAGGCGGCAGAGGCCACCCGCCCCAATGGCCCAGTGCTGACAGGCCCCTGGCACCAAGACTGTGGGTATCCACGCCCAGGTCCTGCTGGCCCCATCCCTGCTGAGCCCACTCTGCTGGCCTCAGGGCCAGAGAGAGCCTGGCCTGGCAGGGGACACACCCCAGTCTCCTCCAGCCCCAGGAAGTACCCATCCCTCACAGCAGCACAGGCCCAGGAAGAGTGCCCACCCTGGCCTTTGTGCCCAGGATCACCTGCCCCTGCCAGTCACCCAATGCCAAGATGGGGCCAAACTCCAGAAGGGGTGTAGAGTGAGTGCAAGGCTGGCCAGATGGGCCAGGGGCTTCTGGAACCCACTGTGGGGACTCGCCCCTCCTGGCCAGGGCTACTCAATGACGTGAGCCCAGGGAGGGACACGGCAAAGACAGCTCTCATCAGGGAGCAGCTCAGCCAGGGCCTGAGATGGGCAGGGTGGTGCCAGCAGGTAGACCAAATCCCTTGTGATAGAGAAAGGCGACTATGAACACGGGCTCCTTGACTCCCGTCCTGGGTCTGCAGCCCCCCAGGCTCTTCCTGCCCCATCCTCTGGACAACCAGTGCAGGAACTTGCCAACAGCTGCCACAGGCCATGCCACAGCAGTGGCTGGGACCCTTGTCATCCCGGGGCTTGCTGGTATGCTGTCCTCTAAAAGTGGCCCCTGCAGCGACCTCTTCTGTGGCCTCTGCCCTGCTCTCCATCCCTTTGCATTTGTCCCCAAGGGGTCCTCCCCCTCTTGGGCTAGTGAAGCAGACCCCACTCGCTGCTTGGCAGGACTCCCCAGCTTGCCCCCTGGCCTCCAACCCTTGGGCAGGTCTGCTGTCCTGCCCCCCCCCCCGAGTGACCCTAGGGCCCCTGTGCCTGGCTCGAGTCTTCCGCCGAGCCGCCCCTGTGGGTCAGAACTGGGGTGGAGTCTGTGAGCTCCATTGCAGGTTGTAGAATGAGAGGTCTGAGGAGGGGCTCCCCCAAGACCTGCACATGCCCCCTGCATCTCATCCTGGCAGTCCTGGCACTTTGCCTGGCAGGGGCCATGGCTGGCAGGGGCCCCAACGCTGAGGAGGGCAGACCTTGAGTACGAGGCTCCCCAGGTCAGGCTCTTCCTGCTGCCTCAGTGACAGGTGACAGGTCGTTCCAGCCCTGAATCCTGAGGGTGGGGGCCACAGTCAGCTCTTTACTCTCTCCAGAGTCTGTAACTTGCACAATCTGCGGGGCTGTGGCCAGGGCCAAGGCTGGAGCTGGAGGGCAGCCGTTCCCACCTGGGGACATGCGGTAGAGTTACTTCCTGCCATGCCGCGTTCCAGGCAGGGAGGGACACAGTGACGGGAGCAAGTGTCCAGGGGGTAGAGGATTAGTCACCAGGGAGTCCACCCCGGAAGAAGAGGTGGCTTGAAGGGACACCTGATCCGCTCCAGGGGCAGTTCTGACCAGGTCCTCGGCAAGCTAAGTACAACAGGGTCAGCCAGGCACCCTGAGCCGTACCTCAGGCTGGCCACCCGGGACATAGGCACAGGCGGGAGCCAGGGGCCAGTCAGCAGGGGCTGGGGGCCCAGCAGAGCCCAGTCACCTAGTCAGAGCCCACACCCGGGACTCGCCAGGCAGCCCCTAATGCAAGCAGCATCGTGAGGCATAGATCAGATTCAGGGGCCTGTGTGGCCCAGGCGTCCAGGGGACTGGACGCAGCTGTGCCTGGGACCTCCGGGGCCTTCCAGTGCGACCCTAGCACACGGTGCCCGCAACGCCGTCGTGGACCCCAGCTGTGCTGCTTGGGGGAAGGACGGTCCATTTGGCTGTGTCACTCTGGACCTGAGCGTGGGACTGCTGAGCCCTGGGGACAGGAGGGTAGGACACAGGGTCCAGAGTTGTGCAGACCTGATGGGACCTCACCTCACGGCAGCCCCGGGGTGCAGCGCTGCCCAGGGCTGGGCTGAGGACACAGCCACCCAGAGGGGGAGCACAAACCCAGTATCCACCTCTTACTGGACCTATTTCCCCTGAAATAGGACGTGGCCCCATACCCTGCCTGAGTCCTCAATAGCCTACCTCTTCCAGTCAGTCTGCCACCCTGGCCTCTCCACTGGGAAGGTGGCACCCTCCTCTTGCCCTGGGCTGTTGTGCAGGGCACAGCTTAGCCTCCCCTCAGCCCTAACCACCAGGCCCAGCCTGGTCACGTCCTAATCCCTGTGCCCACTCTTGGGCTCAGGCCTCCCAGATCTGCTATGTGGCCAGGCTGAACCACGGCCCAGTGTCTTGGGGAGCTGGGTTATCTGGGGTTCCAGGAAGAGGATCCCAGGCACCAAGGCAAGTGGGGTGATGTAGCTACAGGAGAAGCAGGTGTCGCCTGGTCCAGGGCCCTGGCCATCCTGCACGGCCTGTGGGTTTCTGGAGGTGGAGGTAACACACCACACACTCCGCTGGGCTGTGTGAGGAGCCCAGAGCTTCCCACAGCAGTGGACAGGGCTGTGGTAAGCCAGTCAGTGTGCTGGGTGCCACGAGGGGCCACCGCTCCCTCTCAGCTCCTCCCTCCCCCGTCATTCGCCCCCTCAGCCGTTCATCTCGTTGATTCACCTCAGTTTCTCTCGCCCCCGCGCGCTCGCTGGGCCACTGTCCCTCCTTGCTTGCTCTCTCAGCCATGGTTTCAGCCATCCACTTGTTCCCTGCCTAGTTACTTGGCCCCTCCCTCCCTCCCTCGCTCTGTACTCTGACCCGGTGCCCCTACCACTCTGGGTAGCAGCCAAATCTTCCGTGGCTGTGCCCAAGGCACACACCTGAGGCCCCACCTGTGCCCCCAACACATAACCGTGTCCCCAGCCACGAACGCAGCAGGGCACCCCAGAGACCCTCCCTAGCAGCCTGTGCCCAGGCGCGCACATGGGTTTGAGCACTGGCCGGCCTTCCCCGTGTGGACGCACACGTAAGTTCAAACAGAGTCTACAAGGTGCGGTGCTGCAAATGCATTTATGAAAAAGATTGCCCGCGTCCCGGGGAGGGGCTGAGCACAGGCTGAGCCTGTCACCTGGGGCCCAGAGTGGCTCTGGAATCCCGCACCGCCTGCGCCTGCCGAGGCCCCGGCCAAGCTCCCAAAGTGCTGAGCTCCTGAGCCAGTGCCAACGGCATGTCCGCGCTCTCTCGGGGAGGCTGCGGTCAGCAGGAGTGGGCAGGCAGGGAGGTCAGGTCTCAGAACAAGGGTCAGAGGACATGGGGATGTGTTCAGCTGCTTCAGGGCTATTGCAGGGGCCTGGGCCCCTCCCCTCGGCTCTTGCCAGACTCTGCCTCCTGTGCTGCGGGCGCTTGGCACTGCAGGTCCTGGCAGCCACACTCCTCCACCTGGGCGTAGCTGAAGGCCTGGCTGGAGCCGTCCGCACAGCGCAGCATCACCGTCTTGGGCGAGGTCCGGCGCTCCTGGCAGCAGTGGCACCTGTGCTCTATGGCACTGGCTTCCAGGGAGTACCTGTGGACACAGCTGTTAGCCCCACCACCCAGTCTGCTGCCCAAGCAGCTGCCCCGGTGCATGGCCACCAGCTCTTGCCACTATGCTGCCCACAGAGCCACAACAGATGTTGAGTCCACACCAGGCTCGGCCCCCGGGCACTACACGGCGCCCACTGGAACTCAGGGCTCTGCGCACTCTCCATCTGCCCTCCAGGCCAGACCCCTGCCCACGGCCAGCGCGCGGGACTCCTGGGACGGGAGGGGCCGTACCTGGAGGTGCTGTTCCCACAGGCGCCCTCACAGTAAGGGAGGCTCACGGGCTCAGCGGAGCTGCAGTTCTGGTGCCAGAGCACCTGCTTGCGGCGGCGCAGGGTGCAGGGCCCTGGAGGAGCACAGCTGTGGGTTTCCTGGGTTGTGCGGGCAGTGCCACCCCTGCCCCCACAGTCGCGTTACTTACACTTTTGGGGCACCTTTGGGCAGAACAGACAGCAGCCATCCTGGCTCAGCTGGGCCTGGGCCTGCGCCGAGACAGTCAGGTCAGTACCAACGGCCGCCCCAAGGGGGCAGGCGGGAGCCAGGCTCCAAGGGATAGGCGATCCCCGCGGAAGGGGGCCAGGACAACAGTCCCTCCGGAGGGCAAGTGACGCATCTGAAGTGCCTCCCAGGAAGGGCCAGGGCAGGCGGTCCCCCAGGAGGAGCCAGGACGAGCCCTGGCAGGGCCACTCACCTGGGGACAGTCGAGAGCGGGGCACTCTTTCTTCACCATGAGCAGCTCCAGCCCGTCTTCGAACGGCTCACATGTGTAGTACACACAGGGATCCGCAGGGTCCGACCAGGACTCGCCAGGCTAGGAGGAGGCCAGGCCGCAGGGTGGGCCTTCCTGGCACCTGCAGTGTCCGCCTGTCCCCAGCCCTGCTCACCTAGGCTCCCACACAGGGCCTGGCATCCCAGAGCTCGGGCGGTGGCCCTGTCCCCAGCCCGCCTGACCCCCAGGCCGCATTTCTCAGGCCCCCGCCCACGTACGCCCACCTCACAGTGGCAGGACTCACGTGGAGGGGGTGGGATGGGTGGCTGGTGGTGTTCATGGGGAAAACGCACGTCTTCGGTACGCACTTGCCGCAGCACTGCCTCTCCTGCTGCTGGTACTCGAAGCCCTGCACAGGGCGGAGGGCATGGGCCTAAGCTCAGGTGGGCACTCGGGCCAGGGGTGGGCGGGCCAGCACTCACCTTGGGGCAGTGGGTATCGCAATTCTGGATCTCACAGTTGACCATGAAGCCGTCCGAGTTGGGACCACTGGGCACCTCACAGCGGCAGGTCTCACACAGACTGGAGGAGACCACGGCGCCAGGCTGGAGGGGGCAGGGTGGTCTGAGCGGGCTGGACTGAGCAATGGGGAGAGACCACCCTCTGCCCCGCCAGGCGCTGGGGCCAGGGGACCTCAGGTCCAGCCACACCAAGCTGTGCTGTCTGCCACACGGCTCCAGGAGGGATCCGTGCCGCCCAGGGACCCCAGGACCCATGACTGCAGGGGCTGGCTCACCTGGTAGAGGGTCCCATTGATGTTGCATGCGGTCCACTCTGCAGAAGAGACGAGGCTGTACCTGCGCCGCACCACCCACTCGGGCCCCCCGCTCTCGCCCACTCGTCCCACCCTGCGCAGTGCTTGGCAGCCTCATCCCGGCGGAGGATCTGGCCCAGGGTGATGGGACACTCACCGCAGTACTGTCTGGGGCAGCAGGCGCCCTCCTCAAGGGCCAGGATCGGGCGAGAGCCCTTGGGGCAGTGCTGGAGCTCGGGGCAATAACTGGTGTTGCAGACTGCGCGAAGGGGGAGCACCATCAGGGCCAGGCCACTGACGCGCCCTGTCCCTGAGGTCGCCCAGAACAAGAAGTAGCAGCCATCCCCCTGTGCACAGGGCCTCACCACAGATATACTGGGGACAGCACTGGCCTGCCCCGGAAGTCGTGGCCACCGACATGAAGCCAGGTGTGTGGCAGGCGGGTGGGGGTGGGCAGGCCTTCTGGTGACAGATCAGGGACTTCCCGGAGGGGTCGCAGACACATTCCTGGCAGTCCCTGTGGATGCTCTGGCCTGGCTGTAGGGAGGACACAGGAGCTTTTAGGGGCGGCTGCGCATGTGGGCACAGGGCTCAGAGTCAAGGCAGGCACGTTCAAAAGCACAGATGACTCCAAGACTGGTAGCAGGGCATCGCCCTGAGGCAGGCAGGGAGAGCTGTGGGGCACCCTGGGTGGCCTTGCTGGGCCCAAGGGCAGCCGAGTCCCCATGACAGCCCCACGCCCGCCTTTCCAGGGACCTGGGCCACAGGAGTCCAAAGGTGGCTGCCGTGCACACCCACCTTAATCGGCTCTCCGTGGGGTCCAAGACAGCCTGCATGGAGAGACCAGGGTCACAGGTCAGCGGTGTGGGGTGGCTGTCGAGAGGACCCCACCCACCTGCTCACCGTCCCAACGTACTGGAACAGTTTTCCGGCACGCAGACAGGAGCACTGGTGCTGAACAGCTTCAGGCTGTCTGGGCAGAAGCAGCCTTCCGTGATGGGGCCGGCCTCGGGGAAGGCCCTGTAGGGAGACGGGGCTGGCTGGGCTCCCTGTGCACCCAGGGTGAGGTTGCGGCGGCCTCAGGCTCCTCAGGGCAGGTAGGGTGGGCAGTACATACGGGCTGCTGGCGTTGTCACTCTGGTAGCAGTAGGGTGGGTCTGACGGGCCACAGGGCTTGTATACCCTGTCCTCTGGGCAGGGGAAGGCTGCGGGTAGGCACCCCAAAGGGTCAGCTCAGGCCAGGGCTCTGACTCCCCAGGCCCTGTCCACCCACCGAGGCCCGACCTCTTTGCAGTAGCTTCTGGGGGCTGCTCACAGCCATTCACGGAGCCAGCCTCCTGGCCAGGACCATCTGCACCCACTTCCCGGGGTCAGAGTCCCCGATCTGGGCGCCCTCCTCTCTGCCAGGGCCCTGCTGAGCTCCAGCCTGGGCCAGCCGTCCACTCCCGCTCCCTCTTCCTCCTCCCTTCCTTCTCCCCCTCCCCCCCCTCCTCCTCCAACAGGCCCGCCTGGGTGTCTCCCACTGGACACTCACAGCAGGAGCCGTTGGTCTGGCCCCTCCAGTCCACGCACGTGCCCTGAGCCGCGCACAGCGAGGCATAGAGCTCTAGGCTGGAGCACACCACCGCCATCTCGGTGTTGTGGCAGTAGTCAAAGACGCAGCCCTCAAAGAACGGCTTCGGGTCGATCACAGCATAGCAGGGCTCGAAGATCCTGGGGAGGGCAGGGACAGCCTGTGGGGGCTCTGGGGGAGGGGCAACCCCAGGGCCAGCCGCGCTGCACTCTCAGAGGCCCCCTGCTGGCAAAACCAGGTGCTACCCCTGTGCCAGGCTACAGTCACTGCCAAGGCCAGTGGGTGGGCTGCCAAGGCCTCCAGGCCCGACCAGCTGGCTGTGCCAGGTCACTCTTGAGCCTCCGGGGTCCCCAGCCCTGTAGGATCTCCCATCAACACCAGAGCCTCACTTGGTCAGGATCAGCTCGCAGATGGCCGACGGTGCGCACGTGGGCGCTGCAGAGGTGGACCTCGATGAGTCAGGGGTGGGCGTCGGGAGTGGTCCGCGGCAGAAGGGCTGATCAGGGGTGTCCACCTTCCAGTGCGTGGACATCGCCGAGCAGGAGGTAGCCACCGCGCCCCCAGGCATCCGGCACTCGTCCTGCTTGTCGTTGGTGCAGGTGCCTGGGGGCGCGGACGGGTGAGCCAACTGGGTGGGGCTGTGCGGCCACGCCCCTTCCCAGCGCCCGCCGCGCCCGCAGCTCACCACACTGGCCCTCCGTGTTGTTGGCGAAGGTGCTGAAGGGCACCTCCACTGAGAAGATGAGCCCCGAGAACATGACCTGCACGCCCAGCTCACGGATGTTCACGTACATCTTGATGCCGACACGGGCCACAGCGATGCCGTTCTTCTGGAAGCCAGGGCTGACCACCTCACCGTTGAACAGGATCTGCCAGGGGCAGGGCTGGGGTGAGCACGGCCCACCACAGCCGCCATGGCCCGCCCCGTTGATGCCACAGCCGCACCTGGTTGGTCATGACCTCCCCGACCCGCCTGCGGGTCAGCACCACCCGGTCCTCGTGGTACTCGACGATGATCGACTGTGGACAGGACACCCTGTCCTCCAAGTCACAGAAGTCGTTGTCAACCAGCACACGAAAGTGGCCGAACACGGGCACTATCTGTTGTACCAGCACGTAGGTGCAGTCATCCAGGAAAGTGTAGTAGGTGCCATCGAATGTGATGTAGTGTGGGTCACCCCAGCCGCTGCACACGCCTACAGGCCAAGACAGGCCCAGTGAGGCTCTGACACCCTCCCTGCCCAGCAGGACACACAGCCCGGCCCGGCCCGGTCGGGGTGCCACTCCTCCCCACACCCGGGCTCACACTGGCAGTGGTAGTGCTGGCAGCAGCCATCGGCGTTGGCCACCTTCACGGGAGGGTAGCCATTGGCACAGAATGGTGGTGTCAGCTCTGGGCACGAGCGTGGCCTCAGGGAGATGACATCATCACCCTCACAGGTGGCTTGCGTGCAGTTGTGCGTTTCCCAGGTCTCGCCTTTCTGTAGAGGCCAGGGCAGCACTGGTTTGAGCCACCCTCACCCCTGGGTGCCACAGAAAGAGAGGCCACACCCTGTGAACCCCACTGTGCTGGTGCCCACCTGCCCAGCAAGCAGAAGCACTGCCCCTCGTCCCGAACGCCCTGCTGTGCCTGTCAGGACCCCCTCCACCTGCCCACACCCTGCCATCCTGCCTGCTGGTAGACACACACTACATACCCTACCAGTTTGGGAGATGGACCACAGACCATCCCTGGCCACGTCCCAGGGGCCCCTCGGTGGTGCGCTGTGGTCTCTCTGTGGCCCAGAACCCCTGAGAGGTAGGAGGGGGTTACCTTTCTCTGGGGGACCACGTTTCGGCAGTAGGGCGTAGAGATGTGTGTGGAAGTAGGCAGGGTTGTTGGGGTTGTTGGGCAGGTGCGGTCCACACCCCAGACCACGACGCAGTCCCAGCTGCACAAGGCATATAGACAGTGGCCGTCGAGGTCTATCTCGTGGTATATGACGGACTCTGTGAGACAGATGCAGTGTGGTGAGTGGGACCCACAGGGAACAGATGCCACCCTACAGCCCTGCGGAGGGGCCAACAGTCGCGCCAGAAGTTCCAGGACTCCAGCGAGGCTGGCGGCCATGCAAGGCAGAGAGGAGCCTGCTGCAGCAGCACAAGGACTCACTTACCTGCAGGGTACAGCTGGCCGGCAATATCACAGAAACAGGAGGTGGGAGGAGTCACAGAGGGCATGGTAGGGGAAGGGGCCGAAGCCGAGGTCACAGGGGTGGAGGCCACAGTGGCTGGGGGGCAGCCGTCGGGCACGCGGCAGCACAGCACGCGCACTTCATAGTCCAGGCACTGCCGCGCAGGGCCCTGCTGGTCACGGTTGTGGCACACCAGGCCTGTGTCCCGGTCACACTGCACCACCTGGCCCAGGGTAACAATGGGCACCTCGGGGTGGCTCTGGGCACGGCACTGCAGCCTTGTGACCTCCTCAGGCCGGCGGCAGATGCTATGTCCCCTCTGGAGGATGTGATCGTAGGTCTCCAGGTCTGTACCATGCAACCCTGGCTCAGGGGAGTCCACATCAAACCAGACAGTCCAAGAGCACTGGGCCTGGCAGTCTGTGGTCCCATGCAGTGATGTTGGAGTGGGAGCTGGGATAGAGCGGGTGCTGCTCTGGGATGTCAGGGTGGAGGCTGAGGTGGTGCTGGTGTGGGAAGTTGGGGTGGAGGCTGAGGTGGTGCTGGTGTGGGGAGTTGGGGTAGAGGCTGAGGTGGTGCTGGTGTGGGGAGTTGGGGTGGAGGCT
>PVJA010025788.1:0-30236 GCA_004027025.1 Myocastor coypus
TCAGGTTCTGTCTAAGCCCCTTGCTTTGTGCTCAAATGTCACCCTGCCAGAATTCATTACATCCTGTTTATTAATTAATTAAAATATATTTATACAGAACAGCCTTTATGAGATGGAGCAAAAATAATGTTATGAAAGGCGTCCTCCTGACACATGGACTTCTCTCTGATGGCAATCAGGAATGGAACTCTAGCTCTCTCTCTCTGGTAATTGTATTCTAAGCAACCAGATAGTAGGAGATTTCAGCAATTAAAGGTATAAAATCAAAGGAATTACTGTTATTCTGGAGCTGGCTAGGGACAAATGTATTTTATCTAGGAAGCTGTAAGGTTATACATATTTAAATTTTTGATAAACAAAAATGTTTCTGCTCAACCCATATTCTTGTGTGTATGCATGCGCATGAACGCACACAACCCCCCCACAGCATCTATAGATATTATGAGGGTCAGATGAATAAATAAAGAGAGGTACTAAAGAATTCCTGAAGATCAAGGCTTACTGAGGGTCCACTGACACCAGTCACTGGACTAGATATATTTATGTTACTGTTTTCACATCACACACACAGAACATTGACCATGCACTCATGTCAAAGTTGGACTCCTTTCTTTCTTTCTTTCTTTCTTTCTTTCTTTCTTTCTTTCTTTCTTTCTTTCTTTCTTTCTTTCTCTCTCTCTCTCTCTTTCTTTTCTTTCTTTCTTTCTTTCTTTCTTTCTTTCTTTCTTTCTTTCTTTCTCTCTCTCTCTCTCTCTCTTTCTTTTTTCTTCTTTATTTAGGACAGGGTCTACAAAGTCTCACTGTATAGATCGGACTCATAGTGATCGTCCTGTTTTCAGCCTCCCAAGTGCTGGGATTGTAGGTGTGCACCACCATGCCCAGTCTCCATTGCCATCTCAACGTGCCTTGGGGGGGGCGGGGCCGACAAGGCAGATAGGGGATCAAGCCCCAGCTGCTGCGTTCTGCCTAAGCAGGTGCTTTAGTCTACTGAGTTATCAGGCTAGCCCCTAACATTGGTCTCTTATATGCTCCTTAAGGATGGATGTCACCAGCCTATGACTAATGGGTAGAATTTTAGGAGACGAAGCCTAGTGGAAGGATTTTAGATCACTGGGAATATGTCACTACAGAGGATGTAAAGATGGCCCTTGGCCCTTTCCTTTCTTTTTACTTTCTAGCCATCACTTTTTAAACTTGTATCCCCAGAATAAGGTAGTTGGGCACTGGGGAGGCTGAGGCAGGAGGATTGGTGCAAGTTCGAGACCAGCCTGAGCTACAAAAGTAAGCTCAGGGCCAGCCTCAACTGCATAGCGAGACCCTGTCTCAAAAAGACAAAAAGAATTAAAAATAAATAAATAAATAAATAAATAACTACAACAAAACTGCTGTAGCCATTTTTGCAAAGAATGAGTTGTGTCCGTTTTTCTCCCTTATTTCCAGTCTCTGATGGGGTTTCAACTTAGCAAGAGGTGGCTGCTCCTAGGCCACAACACCCCCCGCCACTTGTGCTGTTAGGTGTGACCAGCATGAGCGGAAGTGATGCACGTGGCTTCTGGTAACTTTCTTAAGAGAAAATTATAACAGTAATTTAATGACATCCTCTCAAAGTCTAGATATAAAACAAGACAATGGATGTAGCTCAGTGAAAAGGCTGGGCCCTAGAAGGGAAAACAAACAAACAAAAAATCTGTGTATTAGTCACTTCCGTATTTTTTCTTGGACGTAGTGTTCATGGGTCAACTTTAAGCAAATGAGGGCAGCATTCCAAAGCAGTGCTTCCCAAGCACAAATTCTCTCACATGATCATCTTAAAGTGCACATCGTATGAACAAAATATATGTAAGTGTCCAAATTTAAAAAAAAAAAAACGTTATAGGAAAAACACACTGGCATTCATTCCCTTCATGATTCTCCCTTCCTCTTTGAACACACTTCTCTCATCATTCTTACTATTTTCTGAAGCCTCTTTTCCTCAGTATCTTTGTGATACTGAGCAAAACAACAGTGAATTTCATAGTCGAATGATACTCAAAAGTCAGGGTGTAAAAATATTTTGGTGTATCTTCATCTGCTTATGCTGGACCCACTCTTTGCTTTTGGTCCGCAAGAAAAAACTTAATTCCTAACATTTCCATTGAATTTAATGGATAGCTTATCTTACATTCAGGTGAGTATAAAATAATTACAATAACAATCAGTATCTTTGTTGAGTGCCTTCACCATGTGACAGATATTTATTTCCAGTATTGCTTTAGTATTGATGGTATTGCAGTATTATACTTAGTTTTTGCATATGGAGACTAAGGCAAGAAGGGATTGATAGCTAAAGCAAATCCACATAATTCTTAAAAGTGGTGCTTGGGTCCATTAACTGTTCCTGTCCTCAAGTGACACACATACAGCTCAGTGGAGAATTGTTTTTCTGGTGCATTTAAAACTTGAGATACAGAGTTCTGGGCCTGATTAGAATTTACCAGTGCTTTTTTAATGAATTATTTTTGCTTGCAGATGTTTAAGTTGGTGTAGACCACTGTCCTTTCATGAACAAGTCAGGGAAGATCTTTCCTTGTTATTCATGACAAAGAGGATCCAAGGGTACCATTTTTCTTTCTCACCATTCATTCTCAATCAAAATTAAGAGAAGAAACAGATCATAGCTCTTAGGCCCAGGCTGTGTGTGAAGATAAAGAAAACTTAGCCTTCCTTGCTGCTTCATGTTACAGGAGTATTTGTGCTGAAATGCTTTTGATTCCTGCTGGACTATAAAAAAGAAAGAAGGAAAGAGATGCTAATGGATTGCAAGCCAGGGAAACATCAGGTTTGGCAAAGGGGAAAACCAGCACATGTGCTTACTCTGTCTTTGGCCTAGGGGCTCCATCTCCAATCAGAATTGTTCAACTGAGTCCACCAGAGGTTCCAATAGCCTAGAGAAGAACAAAGGCAAAGCACGGTGGATCCTCCCTGCTTTTGCGTCATGCCCGGATGCCTTCCAAGATGGCAGGAAAGCCAAATGCCACGCCACATTTGTGAAGCCCTGTGTAGGAGAATAATGGATAGATAAAGACATTTTCCAACTCTGACTCCAGATTAAAAGTGAAACCTCCAAAGGACTATTTTACTATTTCTAACTCGAGGTGGGTAGAGTCCACCTCAAATGCAGACAGTTTAGCTGTATTTTTTCAGTGACAGAACAGCAATGACATTTCTGCTTAAAACTCCTTTGACCTTTCAAAGGGCGATGTTTGTGTTTTGCTTGCTTTGTCATTTTCTCTCTTTTCCCCTGGAGATCACTTTGTGCGTGTAGCTATGAGAGATTAAGAAAGAGATAGAAAGGAAGAAAAGGGAAAGATGTAAGAGACAAAGAGATGCTTCAAAGGCCATCATAGGATAGGAAGAGATGAAAAGCAAAAAGGAGACAATTTTCTCTACTATGAATTTTAGGTCTACAAGCTAAAATCATAAGAAAACGATTTGTCACTTGCTGATCATTGAAAAGTTAATGGAATTCAAATGAAGGAGGGTCATTCCTGGGATGCAGCACGTGCACACCATACTTATGCCGTGTCACAAGATTTTATGTCACTGGCATCATTCTTCCTTGCCTGACTTTTCCCTTTCTCTTCTCTCACAGGTACTTTTGTCTCTACCATCTGCTGCTCTGCCCTCCCACTAGCCTTCCTGTAACCCTTGGTTTCCTTGAAACTTTGAGTCACACCTCAGGAAGCTTTTTCCATTTCTCAGTTTTCTTCTCGGGGTAGGCAGGATTTTTGGATTGAATTTATTCCTAATCCAAGCTACCTATTCCAGTTGTCTGCTTGGGTCAGAATTCCATCCATACTTGGGAAGCTGGAAAACTCCAACTGAATGCACACTAGTGTGTATTAGTTGAACCATACACAGATCTTCCCAAGTATATTAGAATTTTAGTACATAGAAAATGTTTAAAGCCAGGTGTGGTGGCACACACCTATAATCCCAGCACTCGGGAGGCTGAGACAGGAGGATAGGTGCTAGTTTGAGACCAGCCTGGGCTACAAAAGTGAGCTCAAGGCCAGCCTGAACCGCATAGTGAGACCCTGTCTCAAAAAGACAAAAAATAAAAAAAAAGAAAAAAAGAAAATGTTTACATATCCTGTGTTGCAATCTTAGATGTTCTAGCAGGATTAAAGAGAAATAGTTTTAAACACAAAAGAATTTTCCAAAAACTTGATCACATTAAAAAGAAAAAAACTAATTGAATCTGAACATCTTAAAAATAGAAAGGAGAGAATTGTTTAATGTTGATATTACTGGGATTAGTTTGATAACAAGTATCTGTTCCATTTAATTTTCATAGTTCATATAACAAACCTCATTAAAATAGTACTAACAAATGTAAAAGTACTTCAAACACAGAAAAAATTCTTATGGCTTTCTAAAGGTCTCTAAGTGCTCAGTATATAGTGCAGATATAAGGTCAAAGACTCATCACTGTAGATGAAGGATGTATTATCATTCTAGTGATCAATAAAGTATTGCAACCGAAGCATTGTGCTTGCACCAGGAAAAGGAGGACCTTGTTAACTTATTAAATCCTACTGTCAACTAGCTAACTCATGAATACTGGTAAATACTCATTTACTTATATATTTGACTATTGATTGCTCCTCATTTGTTTCTCCTATTAAGGAATGAGCCCAGGGCTCTCACTAAGTGACATTCCCAGCTCCCCTGCCTGATTTATTTTTATTTTGAAAGGGTCTCATTAAGTTACTTAGTTGCACAGCTGGGCTCCTGCTTGCAATTCTTGTGTCTCAGCCTCCCAGAGTGGTGAGACTTTAGCCATCGTACCTAGCCATTTGTTTATTTTAACCTTCTGAATTGTGTAATCATTTATTACTCAACTAACTGAAAGAATTGTCAAATAATTAAAGAATTGTGCTATAGACTCTTTTAACTAATAATGCTCAACAAAAGCAGCAATAGATTCAGCAGAGTTACAGCGCGGGATTCAGCTATTTTTCACATATCATCATTTTTTGTTGAACACATAGCAGTGATTGGGACAAGAAAGTTCTTAAATTCCTCTTTTCCTTTTATAAAAAAATATGGCAACTCCCTGTGATTATAAATGACACTGAGAATGATAAAGGCCTGAACTTTTCCCTCAAGGTATATGGGTCATTTTAACTACAAGTGAAAAGGCAGACAAGTACAGCGACTCCAGGAGAATCATCACCAAGGTGTGAGAACACAGGCAACGGGGCACAGGGTTTCATTCTGTCTAAGAACCTAAGAAAAATGTTGAGCTAAGTTTTCAAGGAGTGGCTCAGAACATTGACACTTAGAACACAATCCACCTACTGGTACACAGTATCAGGGTCACCTAGATGCCATAATAAGGTGGAATTTTCACTGTCATTCAGACCCTAGATCAAATTATGCATCTGAAAAGTATTTCAAGGCCAAAATCCCCATTAAATCATGCTAAGATGGAGCCCAAGCCTGAAGGTACATTGACTACCCAGCCACCATGAGTGACCTAGCTGTGGGCACACACAGAGTGCTAGAGTGTGCATTCCTGAGCCCCATGGTACAGAAGCCAGGTGTGCCAAGTTGACTTCTGAGACTTAGCATTTTTTGAACTCTTCATTCTATGCATATGAGAGTCTTAGAAATGATCAAGAAACATTTACTGGTGCTTCAGTTTTAAGCAAATTTCTACCCTGCCTATCTCAGAATGCCCGGAGACATAGGAATATATACAACTAACATAATTCTCAAATTGCAGGGATTGGAGGCAGGAGGGAAAGTGAAAGAAGAGAAATGACATTTAGAGCTCTGTTGGCCAATATTGTCATGAACGAAGGCTGATAAGCAACTTTTGGGAGAAGTTTAGTATGAGATAAGTTCAGGAAGAATTTAATTGATACAGCTCTTTTCTGGGTGTTGTCCAGCTCTGCGTATCACCTGCCCTGATTCAATTTGGAGAAAGAATTTAAACCCCAGAACCTGTCATTGATGGATATTACACATCCCATGGCATTCTCACTATATCCATTGCAATGTTTGGGCCAAGTTCCAATCAGAAAATTACTTTCTATTGACTGTAAATTTCACACCACCAACATGAAGACGTCTCATAACACATGCTCTCTAAATTGGCTACAGGTCCTGCCTGAGAGCAGGTATGCCACACACCCTGAAATGGGCTTCAAATTGAGCCACAGCCTTGGCTAAACATATTTTAATGACAACAAATAACATTCCGGTCATCAAAAGACTATTTGCCCTCTTCATATGATACATGTGTTGCTGGCATAAAATTATATGACTTAAGTCCCCTTTCAGCATTGGGAAGGCTGAGAAATCTTTTTCACTTTCAGTCTGAAATTACTCTGCAGTATAAATTATTACTCGTAGTTCAACACTTGCTGTGTTCAGCCCAGAGGTGGCTGCCTTCTTAAAGGCTGTGTGATTTATGGGTGGAGGCAAAAGGGCGCAAGTGCCTCTGAGCAAACATGGCCCTGCCCAGAGCTGCTGCTGTGACTCGCCACCGAGAGTTGAGGAGGTAGATTCCACCATCTCCTGCAAATCAGGCACATGTCAGAGAAGTCTTTTAACTTCATTAATATGAAATGATTGGTATGCTTGGTTGAGGGTTCACTGGGGTAGGTGTTGGTTCTGCTCAGCTGATTCTTGATTTTGTGCTCTCTCAAAACTAGAACCAAGCAGAATCTGGAACAATCCAGGAGACGGGGAGTGTGTCCTGATGCTGGGTCTGACACCTCCAAGCTTTTATGAGTGAGCGATTAATATGTCTAAGCTGCCATTGTCTTGATGGCGGAAAGGAGCTAACAAATATCTTGCTCAATTTACAAAATGATTGTTTCACTTAGGTGAAAGAAATTATGGCAAATATTGTGTGAACTGTACAAGTAAGTATAAGATACACTTTGGGTATGCTGGGACTATCATAAACTATGGTGGAGTCACTGAAGGGAATTTTGTGCTTGAGGGCTGTCGCTTAGTCTCTTATCCTGAACTATGTATAGAAATGTTTAACTAATAATCCTGTTAAGCCCTCGACAATAGCAAGTTTTCCATCTCCATCCTGTGTGGTTGTGATTCTATATACGTGTTACTTAAAGAGAATGCAACAGTAGTCCCGGGTTATCATCTAACCCAATATCCTACCCTCGTCATAAGCATGTTTGCATGAGGAAAAGCTGCCTGAGAGTTATGCTGTTTTATGTCACTAAAATTAAACGAAAACCATGTTAATAAGTAGGACACTCAAGTTCTATTTCCTTGTTTAATAGCATTATATCTTATCCAAATTTTACTAGATGTGTATCTATTTGTAGAAGAATTTATTTCTGCTAGAGTTAGAAGTAGCTCTGAGCGACACAACCACAGAACATAAACTGGAATAGGGTAGGATCTCTTTCCTTGCAGTGGGTACCACTGGAAAGAGGTATCCCGCTGGGTGGCCAGAGTGACTACAGGCTTGCTTGAGGGGTTGTGAGTGTGAATAGGCTTCTGGGGTGTGAAGGCTGTTAACTAAGCCCACTTTTCCACAAGCCACTGCCCATGCAAGTTGAGATTTTTTTTTCCCCTCTCCTACATTGGCTATTCAGCTTTGACTCTAAATCTTCCTTCTTTGGATACTACAAAAGAATAATTTCTTCTTTCCCCAGAGGCAGAATCTGTTTTATTGAGATAAATTCTAGGTCCCTCGAGGAACAGTGACTTTTCTAGGATCTTCCAATGGACCCTGGCAGATTTTAAATGAAGGCACCTTCCCAACACACCACCCATCCTAAATTTGATGTCTTTTCTTTCTAGGTCCACTATTCCTTTTGCTTTGTGAACAGAGTCCCTTGGGACGCCCTTCTCAGACACTAATTACTAGAAGAAGGTTGTTGAAGGATCAGTGTGCTACACATTAACAGCCTTTGCTAGCTACGGGTTGCCTTGGGAATGGAAAGGATGTTGGAGGTGAGACGGCCTTTAGCTAACAGCCTTAGATGGAAACCCATTCCCACTCAATACAAAGCAGGTAAAAATCTGGGAGCACCAATTAGAGCACAGTGGATATTTTTGGTGTGCTTTGATCTAAATATTTAAAATGTGAAAAAGTACATGTATGGCTAAGTATGACATGAAAGCACTAACCCCACAGATAGATTAACAGGCTCCTGAGTTCATAGCTGGCCTGGCTACTAGAAAGTAGAGCCTGGGGCCTGCATGGTGTTTTGTTCCTGGTTCTCATCTCTCCCTCATGTCCTCCTGTTTCCCTTCCTTCTCCTTCTTTTTCTCTTCCTCTCTCTTTCTTCTTCTGGGCTGCAATGAGGTGAGTGACTATACACAGTGCACCCTGACCATCCTGATGCTCTTCTGCTTCACCACAGGCCCAGAAGAGATGGGGCCGGCTGGCCACGGGTTGAAACCTCCTAAGCTCTGACCCTAAAATGCTTTTCTGCCTTTAAGTTGGTATTTTCTGGTATTTTGTCATAGTGATTCAAGGAAGAAAAGCACAGATGGCTCCAGTATCACTAGGCAACAGGATCACCATTGTAAATGGAGTTGATTCGATCCACGTTGCTATGCAGTACCTCACTAGATATGACAAATAATGTACACTGTATACTATTATATGTAACATTAACATGATATTATATATATACTATATGGCATACACATTTAGACTATTTCATATAATATAATGTATATACATAATAATTGATATAAATAAAATTTAAAGACCCCTTTAAGGATTACAAAATGTGGGTGCTTTGCATTGACACTGTTAATGTACAAGTTTTGGATACTGAAGAACAAATGAGAAATAGACTGCCCTAGAATTCTGGGTGTGCTGTGCTGCACCTGGAACTGGGTGTGGTGGTGCATATCTGTAATCACAGTACTGGAGAGGCTGAGACACGAGGATCATGACCAGTATGAACTGTATGGTGGGACCTTGTATCATAAAATAAAAAAAAAAAAAAGGATTGTTTAGAATTCACTGCTTGCAACATCACCTCTGTAGAGGCTATGAAATGTTGTAGCAGAGCACAAATAAGTCTTAAATTGATAATGTGACAAAGAAGTTTCCCACAGTATGACCACTAAGTGAAGCCATAAAACACAGGTAAGAGTTCCACAGGCAAAGACAGAGAGGGGAGCAGTCCATTCAGAGACCTAGGCGAAGGAGAAGCCACCAGCAGTCCTAGAGGGCGTGGGCAGGTGGAATGACCCAGGCGAGCTACTGAGCTGGTCAAGTGGGGTTTTTCCCTCCACACTGTGACATGTTAATTTTATTTTAAAGTCATTCCAGGTTTTACAGGAAGTTTCTTTCTGTATTGAAATTTTTGTTACTAGGAATTAAACTCAGCACCTTGTCCCTACCAGGCTGGTGTTTGTACCACTGAATTAGATCCTTGGCTCCATTCAAAGTTTTAATTCAAGAATTTTGTAAGTCTTTGCTTCTGTCATATTAGCTTTAGAGAGAGCATATCTGAATATCTGTCTGCCATACTAAAACTAGTGGGTTTTAAGAAATGTCTAGGGACAGGGCTATAGAAAGGGACCAGAACTGAGGTCACTGTGCAAAAAGAAATTGGAGATATCAGCGCAGCACAGACAGCAAAGCCTTTCAGGGAACATGAGGCCTGCAGAGCTGTAGGTGCTGAATGACTGAGAGCTGTCTGTTAAATGCCTCCTTGTATTAACAAAGCTCCTTGAGTGGCCTTGAGCATCACTGCAGCACCAGAGAGCTTTCTAATCCAGAGCTTAAGTTTACTTCTGTGATATGCTGCGGGAATTGTGAAGTGTGAACAGAAGGCTGTCTGTTCACCTTAGCAAGTCAGCGGAGCCAACAGTCCTGCCTCCGAGCAGCCAGGTATGTGAGAGGACAGCACACAAGGGACACACAGCACAAGGCACCAGCCAGGCTAGGGGGAAGCGTGAGGCCTCACCCAGGGTTGCAGGGAAGAAATGCCTGGGAGCAAGAACCTAGGTTGCACTCACACGGAGTCAAGTGTGTGCCAACCATAATGAATGTCTGCTGTATAATTTTGGCTTATGTGGTTATGTGATTTTATGGGCTCTTGGAACCAATAAGGAAGACCAACAAGGAAAGTAACTGTCAACACATGTTCTTAAGGAAACCATACATCTCCATGCCGCTGGCATCTAGGCATGGTGCTGACATCATAATTTTCAGACAAAGTTGTAAGATACAACTCCTTCTTCAGGCCTTCAGTCGACCACAGGGACTCCCTTTTATAAAGGTAGAGAACCGAGTGTGTGTTAATGAGTCATTTAATTCAGGGGTGAAGGCCCCAGGGTAAACAGAAGCAGCCATAGCAACTGGGAATTTTCAAAAACATTCAGTGTACTATTTATTCCAGTCAATTTTTTCTTCTTCCTATCATGGAAACTAATTATCTTCAAATATATGTGCTGATCTGCCTTTGAAGAAAAACAATTGCCTACTGATTCCAGGTTGGTTATTCCTGACAACAATAAAATAAGATCAATCCAAATGGCACAATGTGGTCCCATATCAAAATATGAAACAAAACAAAATTAAAGAAAGTGTTTGTAGCAAAGTTAAACTGTTAGTATCCTTTATGGAAAAACATGTGGTTATTTGTGAAAAGCAGGCAATAGCGGGGATTTGACTACAAGATTCAAAAAGTATTTGATTTCTTAACCTCAATGGTAGTAACATGGGTCTTTGCTTTGTGACAAATTAAAGAGTTGAACAAAGTTCATTCTACTTTTTGTATTATGTCTTAATTAAATAGGGAGAAATCCCTAATGCTTGGAGATTATTTTAGATTTAGAAATTATATCAACTATCAATATTCTAATAAATCCCTATAGAATGTGACAAATGCTAAGGAAAGCAAAAAACAGTTATACATTTTTACATACCGGGTCCATTTTAAATCTAAGGTGTTTAATATTCAGAAACACAGTGATGTTGAGTTATATGTTATAGAGTATCACTAAGCTTCTTTTTTTAGAAGGTTAACAACTTAACTAGGCAGATCAAAAAATTAAAGAAAAAGAAGGGCTACAAGAATAGCCAATATTTTGGCCATAGCCCTTCAAGGTCAGTGAGGACTCAGGACATAGAAGAACCTATATTGTAACATCCTATAACTTAGTGGTGTCCTAAATTTTCTGTTCAACGAAATTATGGGACCATAGAGGAAAGGGATCTGTGATGTACAGTGTACTTACCTAAAGAGAAAACATTCTCTCAGGCTTTCACAGATAACAAATTGGTCAAGCAATGGCCATGACTCATCCATATGGCTGACACTGACAAAAGTTGTACAAAACGCTATACATGGTCTCAAAGATAAATCCTAAGGGGATTTGACTTTGTCAGATACAGAAGTTACATGTTTTGTTATACAGATCTTGCTTTAACTTGCCCTTACCTACCCAGCAGAAAAGTTTAACCACAAGGCATAAAAGGTAAAGTCAGATTAGTATGATGAGTTATAAAAGTCCCAACCAAGTCAACAGCTTCTGACATTGCCTGTTCTGCTGATAATCCACTACTATTATGGATATATTAGACTATACATGCAACTACTTTCCCTTAGTTCAATTAGAAGAAATATTTGTACCAAGAGTCTTTAGAAAACTTATGTCTGTACATTGTATTCTGAACAACTACTATGAAGACAACAATAAGCATTGTATTGATTATTGTGGCTGTCCTACTGACAGGTTCTGAAATTGTCTCATTGCTATTTTTTCTTGTTGAAATAAATAAAATTTTTAAAAATAAATTAAAAAATAAAAAAGAATTAGAAATTACAGGATGACAATTGACATATGTATTTATGTACTAAATATTTTGTTTTTTATTATCATGGAAGCCCTTGCAGACAAGGTGAAATTTCAACAGAGCTGAACAGTAACAGAAGAGGCACACATTGATGGTTGCAGAAAGTCACAAGTGTAGAATGGACTAAAGATGCCCTGAGGTGAGGTGCTCTCTTAGTTGGTCAGCAGAGCTGCAAGCATGACAGGAATTTGTTGAAGAAGGCAACAGGAGTAGGGGACAAGATCAGTTTTCAGAGTGTCTGATTATGTATAGCTTCGTAGAATGTCATAAAAAAATTCTAGTTTTACTCTGAGTCTGAGGAAATATCACTGGAAGCCTTGAGGAGTAGAGGAGTGACATCAACAAAATGGCATTTTAAGAGTATCACTCTGGTCCCCTTGTGCCACAGAGATAGAGAGGTGGAAGAACTACTGGAAGTAGCTGGGAAACCCTTGTAGACCAGAAGAGTGATGACACTGACTAGAGCCAGGCAGGAGGGTGCAAGTGGTGGGAGGGGCTTAATTTAAGGGTGGAGCTGTTGGATTAAAGAAAGCAGAAAATCAAGAATAACTGAAATAAGTTAAACTCACATGAATAAACATTGTGTTGTCTCCCTAGTATAAGAAATTGAAAAAGTCAATAAGACCTAAGTTCTGTAGTAGATATTGTGAAAGGGAAAGGAACTGCTCAAAAACAAAGAACAAATAGAATAGGTAAAAGGAGAAAAGAAGCAAGGGAAGAGAAAATAGCAGTATAGAGAAAGTAGATAAGGTAGGTCATTGAAACAATGATTTACACTTCTGTTGTCTGATTAATTATGCTTGCCTCATAGCTTGTAATCAGAGCAACTACTTTGTAGATAACAACATGCAATATATTAACCATTGTTAATCTATTTTCGTTTTGAAATTCTGTACTTTTAAAAAATGTATTTCCTCTTAATTTTTTTTGAAGTTAAAAAGAAAAGAAAAACATCAAGATTTTTGATTTAAGAAACTAGATAAATCCACTGAGATTTTCTGAGCTAGGGAAAAATACATAAAACAAGAAAATTCTATGCTAGAATATAATCTAAATCATTGAAAAACAAATGTTTTCTATCACAGAAATTAAAGCCACTCTGATCGTCTGAATATGTCCCCTTCAAAGTGCATAGGTTGAAAGTTAATCCCCATTGTTTATGTAGTAGGAGGTTCAGTCTTTGGGGAATAATTGATGAGAACTGTGTTTTCACGGATGGATTACTGTCCCATAAACAGGCTGTAGAGAATGAGTTTAGCATCTTTTGCTCTTCCTCTCTTTCACCTAATGAACTCATCGCATTTGTTTATTATAGAGGTGTGACCTCCGGGTGCCATCCTGGCCCTTTCCAGTCTCCAAATGTGCCACTACCTTATCTTTAACAAACTTGTTAGCCTCCAAGACTGTGATAAATCAATTACTGTTGTTTTAACAAATCCCAACTCTGTGGAACTTTTTATAGAGTCACAAACAGACTCAGCCTCTCCTGTACAAGACTATAAGAATTATAGAGTCTCTGACCAGTTGAACAGCTCCCATTCACCAAAGGGTCTAATTCTGTAGTCTCTGCAGAAACCTTGCTTTTCGAACCGCTTTCTTTTCTTTAAAATTTAGTTTACCCGAGCATGGTGGCACATGCCTGTAATCCCAGCATTCAGGAGGCTGAGGGAGGAGGATCAGTGTGAGTTTGAGACCAGGCTGGGCTACAAAGTGAGCTCAAGGCCAGCCTGAACTGCACAGGAAGACCCCGTCTCAAAGAGACAAAAAAAAAAAAAAAAAGTTTAATTTTGAAAAGTAAAGACAAAAGCAAGAACAACAATCAGAAACAAAGAAATAAGGTAACATGCATCAAGACATATATCACAGATTTTCAAACCAATAATAGCTGATTAACAATGGCTGATATATTATCTATTTTTATCATCAAGTCTGTTGCTCAGATTAACATATATAGTTGTAAGTTTGGACATATGGTTGCATTTCATTGCTTCATTTCAAGAAACCTTAAATTTTGTTCTTGTCTATTTTTTTTTTTTTTTGGTTATTATTTACTTCAGGAACTTAGTACTAAGTTTTATGTAATTTTAGTAACATATTTTGAAAGAAAAAATAAAGTGAATAAAATGTTCTCCAAAGTTTAAACTAAATATCTAACTATAATTTTCTCCACTAACAGAAATACTTCTTCCTGATTTTTTTAAAATTTTTCTGAAACTCAAACGACTGTCTGGAATCTTGAATTTGAAGACCAATGACTGATTTTGAGGTAGCATATTTATCTTATGGTTCAATATACAATTGTATTGTCTAAGATATTTATACAAAAAGTGCTAGCAATACAAGCTATGAGCCAAGTGCATATAAATCAACTACAGAGCTTAGTACACAGAGGCTAATCTTCTATCTGTTCTGGAAGTGAGGCTCATCCTCTGGAGTTCAGTCATTCAGGTCCTAGTTTTGTCCCTTCATGGCTGTGTCACTCTGAGCAAGCTACTTAATCAGTCTACACCTCAGAATCCCCTTCTGAGCAATTGGATTGATAATAAGGATGCTGTGGGGTTTAGATTAATGACCTAATGAAAAATGTACACAGTACCTGACACAGAATCACAATCTCTCCATTATGTTATACATATGTATTGTTGCTGTACTGGGAATCCAACTCAGGGTCTCACACTTGAGTTGATCTTGAACTCACAATATTGCCCCATGTGGCTTCAAACTCATGGCCAGCCTTCTGTCCCAGGCTCTCAAGTGCCAAGATCATAGGCATGAGCCACCATTCTTGGATTTTTCTTTAAATTTTAACCTTCGGGGCCTGTGGAGATAGCTCAGCAGTCTAAGGGCCTGTCTGCAGGCACAAGGTTCTACTGCATGCAGTGCTGTCCCCCACTCCCAGGCACACAAACTGGGCTTGGTGGCATACCCCTGTATTCCCAGCACTGTGGAGACTGAGACAGGAGGATCACTAAGAGTCTGAACTGCATAGCAAGACCCTGTATTAGAGAGAAAGAGAGAGAGAGAAAGAGAGAGAGACAGAGAGACAGAGAGAGACAGAGACAGAGACAGAGACAGAGAGACAGAGAAGAGGAAGAAGAAAAAGACAGAAAGAAGAGGAGGAAAAACAAGAATAGAAGAGGAAGAGGAGGAGGAAGAAGAGAAAGAGAAAGAGGAAGAGGAGAAAGAAGAAGAAGAAGAAGGAGAAGAAGAAGAAGAAGAAGAAGAAGAAGAAGAAGAAGAAGAAGAAGAAGAAGAAGAAGAAGAGGAAGAAGAAGAAGAAGAAGAAGAAGAAGAAGAAGAAGAAGAAGAAGAAGAAGAAGAAGAACAAGAAGAAGAAGAAGAAGAAGAAGAACAAGAAGAACAAGAAGAACAAGAAGAACAAGAAGAAGAAGAACAAGAAGATTAACCACCAGAGTATGCACTCCTCCAGTATAGGACTACTTCCTGTTATTTACACTTTATAGGAAGTTGAAGCACATGTGCTTTTCCTTTTGTTCACTGGCTTAACACTATATTTTGCAATTCACTCATTTTTGTTGCACGGAGCTGCAATTCCTTTACAGTATCTTCCTTGCAATGCATCCTTCTGTTTCGCAAGCACTTTTCTTTAACTCTGCTGTTGCTGCATTCTATGCTGACTCAAGGCGCGGTGAACCCCGTGGCATGGCTATGAGAGCCTAGCATGCACGCATGCATAGATCGCTGTCCACGCAGGCCTGAGACTAACATTTCCGAGTCTAAAAGTAAAGGAATGTTAAATTGTAGCTGATGATTCCAAAATATCTTCAAGTCTCTGAGCCAATTTACACTCTCACCGGGAGGGCGCGAGAGTGCTAATTAATCCGTGCTCCTGCCAACTATCAGTTTTGTAAGTTTCTTAAAAAAAAAAAAAATGTGGCTAATTTTGTGGGTGTGGAGCTGCACATGAACTGTACTTTTTATTTCCTCTCTTACTGGTTCTGTTGAGTACTGGTTTATGTTTCTGAGCTTTTTGAATATTTGTGTTTTATGTATGTACCTTCTCAAATATCAGTTGTATTTGTATTTGGGTGTGTTTACTTTGTATTTCATTTTTAAGAGCCCTTTATATATTTCATGTTATCTCTTTTTCACTTACTGTGTTAGATTTCTTTCCCCATTCTGTGTCTAATTTTTTCATTCTCTAATAGTGCGTTTAGATGAAAAGAAGTTCAATTTTAATATACTCCATTCTCTGCTCATCTTTTATTGTTTTTGTTTCTTATATCCCATTCATGGAGTTTACCTTTCCTGATAAGGCCATGAATAACTATGTTATCATCCAGAAAAATTACAGACTAATAGTTTCTTTCTTTTTTTAAATTTTATTTACTTATTTATTTATTTATTTATTTATTTATTTATTTATGTTATGGTTGGCTCAGCCTGCCCTGGGGGTGGGGCTGGAGCAGCATGTGGTGCTGGGGATCTAACTGTGGTCCCTGTGGTGGCCTAAGCTTTCCTAAGCAGGCACTTTAGACCTCTGAGCTATCTTTCTGGCCCCTATTTTTCTTTTTTTGGTACTGCAAATTGAACTCAGGACCTTGTACTTACCAGACAATTGTGTCACTGGGCTATACTGCCAACCCTCACGTTAATATTTTATGTTAGACTCTATTCTTACTGGAATGGATTAGTATTTATTTGGTGTCATTTGAAATAAGAATCAGTATTCTTTTTGATACAAATATTTCAGTGCATTCAACAGTATTTATTATTCTCTAGTGATCCACAGAGTTACTTCTGCCATAAATGATATACACACTTTACAGTGCTCTGAACTACTCCAGAAGAATAGTAAGTCTTGCTATCTGGAAGGGCAAATTTTCTCACCTCCATTATGGGATGTTGCTGGTTCTTCATAAATCCATTTGAAGAATTTGAGAATTAATTTGACAGCTTCACAGCATTAATACACACATAGGTATAGACAAACATATTTTTTTGAGATTTTTCCTTGTAGCTAGTAATTGTTTAAATTCTATGGACATTCATATGTTTGGAAAGCTGTGATAGCATTACAGTATCTTGTTGTCCATCTCAGTGTGAGCATACTTTATTGGCTATTTACTGGATTTTTTTTTCTGATACTATATGCTTCTTTGCAGGTGTCTTTTATCATTTTTACATAAGAATCATAAAATCTCACTGTTTCTTGATATGATTTAAATAACATTTATAAATAGCTTTTTAAAAACACTTTTTCTACTATATCAGTATATAGAAGCACATTTACAAATCATTGTATATTTTCTCTGCATATAGCAAATTCAGTAAACACTTTGATTGTCATTATTTATTTGAAGCTTCTATTGAATATTTTTCTGGATGAAATTCTATGGCATATAAGCAATAGTTTTGATACTTTTCTTCCATTCTTATATTTTTCATTTATATTTTACATCTCAGTTGCTGGCTTAGACCTCCAATACAATAATAAATATGAGTGGAACTGATTTATTTGATTGCATTTCTCATCTATATTATGAAAACTTTAAGCATTATTTGTACCTCTTTTTCTTTATGAGTTAGTATTGGTAGGTATTTATCAATGCTATTAGTTGTTTCAAGTAACTATGTCTGGCTTTGTTTATCATGTCTCTAGTTTTCTGTTCTGTGTTTGTTATACATCTCTGCCACCTTTTGCCTGCCGTTTTCTTTGGGATATTTCTGAGTGATCTTATTATTGATGGTCAGATAGTATGCTCTATGTCAGTGGTGGTGAGTCTACAGTGCATGCCACAGGAGGCTGCTTCTATCTTTGAAGGCTTCAAATGGTTTGCCTTCTAATATTTGAAATTCAGACTTATGGCCCATATATATTAATTTTACATTGCATAAAATATTTTTAAAAATTATTTGAAGCAATGACCAGCATATAATATACAAAATTTGCTAGTTATAGTTATCAGGGCTCTACAGAGATATAAAACCAATAGGACACACACAGACACAGACACACACACACACACACACACACACACACACACACAACTTGTAAGGAATTGACTAACAATTATCTGCTGAGAATTCTCTACAAACTTGAAAACAAGGAGAGTTGCCCTAGTTCCAATCCCAGGACAGAAAAGTTTAGTTTTCTTTATTCAAATACAACTTTTCACTATTTGCAAATCTATTGTTTTATTTTTATTTCAGTAAATATTTAAAAACTAAATTCACAAATCAGTGATGGTTACTGTTTTTCCTTCCATGTTTATTCTGGAACCAGCTATGTAACTGAGTTGTTATAAATTTCTTGGGTTTTGGTAGATTCCATTGTTTTTTTCTTAAAAAAAAAACATTTATTTATTTATTTATTTATTTATTTATTTATTTATTTATTTATTTATTGCAGTACCAGGGATCAAACTTTGGACCTTGCACTTGCCAGGCAAGCACTTATTCCACTGAGCTATTCCCTAGCCCTTTATTGGGTTCTTAAAAGCTGAAATTGTTTACCTTCTGAAAATTTTTTTCTACTTGTTAAAAATATACCTGTTTTTGGCTGGGGAGATAGCTCAGCAGCATAAGGACCTGCTTGGTAAGCACAAGGTCCAGAGTTTGATCCTAGGTACCACATTTCATGTAGGTTCCAAAACCAGGCATGGTGCAGCATGCCTGTAATCCTAGTGCTAGGGAGGCTGAGAAAAGAGGATCACTAGAGCCTGAGCTCCATACTGCGTATCAAGACTGTTGAGTTCATTGCAGATAAATTGACAAGACTATGAAATCCTGTTGCATAGATTTTTAGGCAGCCACTAAGTGCATTAGGTATTCAAAGAAACTGTCAGAAACAGATGCAGTTGAGCTGGTGAGATAGCATAGCGGCATAAGGTTCTGTTTGGCTAGGTCCTGACTTTGATATCAAGTATAAAAATGATGTAATTGTACCTCTTAGAACAGCTGCTTTGGGTATGCAAAAGACAGTAAGCACTCTGCCACAGTGAAGAACAGTGACTGAGAATTTTTGGAATAACTATTGCTGAGTTGAAGAGTACAAATTAGAGTATAGCAGTAGGAAGGAGTATAGTCATTCACAGCAGATTCACAGACTAGGTTTAACAAAAGTTCGAATCCCTGCAAAGAGAGATGATATAAATAATGATGGAGACCAGAGTAGAGTTGTGAAGGGCCCTTGGTGTGCAAGTCAGGCTACACTGTGAAGGACTCAGAAACAAAACAACATACGTGGAATCAGATTACCCACAAAGGACCTACTGAGGCATCTTCAAAAGTATCTCCTGATTAGTGTGTAACTGGCTTTAAAGACAAGGATTATACTAAACCTACTTTTAAAGGTCACATGTCACTGGTTTTGAAAAGGTACGAAGTCATGCTTGGGGTCCAAAAAGTATATTTAATTACACATACATATACCTCAAGCAGACAGACAAAATCTCAACAAAATAAAGCCATGCACATGATTCGTAAACAGAATAGTGGCTATTAGTCATATACATGTGTGTATGTAACTCTTTAGCTAGTTCTAAAATAAATAAGCCAAAATAGGTAATCAAGGTAACAAAATGAAATCATTACATTCTGCTTCTATGTCCACAGCTGTGCCTTCATAGTTATAGAAACTTGTTTTTTGAGTAATGTTCTCTTTTTCATCATTGAGATTCTAATGTAGAGCGCTCCCTGAAAGAACAAACTTCTGCAAGAATTGGATTATGTTAGTTTAAATGTTGAATGTTCCTTTGTGTGTTCGGAAATGGAGCTTTGAAAGGTGACTGTAGGGAGGAGGTGCCATCCTCATCAGTGGAGAAATCTACTGCAGAGTTCAGAGCTGAATGTCCCATTAGGTGGCAGAACCTGAGTGAAGAGCCATGTCCCAAGCATCCTTTGCTGTTTGCTTCCTGGCTGCCATACAGGAGTGACTTTCCTCTACTGGTCCCTTCTCTCATGTCCTTCTTTCCTGTTTTTGGAGCCAGCTGACCATGGACTGTATCCTCGAAAAAACCAAGAGCCCCAATAAATTTCTCTCCTTTTAATTGGTAATTGTCAAGTATTTTGTATTAGCAGCAAGAAAGTGAGTAAGACATTGGGAGATCCAAGATGTATTCCATTTTTTCTACTAAAGGAAATATAGGGGCTGTGGAGACAGCTCAGTGGTCTACTCACCTGTTTGGTGCAAAGACCTGGGTTTGATCCTGAATCACATATGCTGTGCTGGCCTTGGAATTCCAGGTGGGCAATGCCAGCCACTGAAACTGGGTGTGGTGGTGTATGCTTTGTAATCCCAGCACTGGGGAGGCCGAGATAGGAGGATCACTGCAAGGTCAAGCTGCCTAATGAGGCCTTGTACCACATAAACAGAAAAATAAAAGGTTTTAAAAGTTTGAAAAGAGGACTGGGGAGATAGCTCAGTCACATAAGTACCTGCATGGCAAGCAGAAGGTCCTGAGTTCAATCCTCTGCACCAAAAAAAGTGTCAGAAATATATAAAAAAAAGAAGGCAACATGATTATTTCAAATTTTCAGGCTGGCAAGATGGTTTAGCAGTCTAAAGTGCTTGCTTAGGCAAGCTTAGGCAACCACAGGGACCACAGCTCGATCAATCCCAGCACTAAATGCTGTGCCAGCCCTACCCCCAGGGCAGACTGAGTCGGGCATAATACTAAACAAATAAATATAAATAAATTTGAACAAAACAGAATGATGAAATGCTTACTATCTGGCATGTACCAAGGAGACTATAAAAGATTAGATAAAAATAAGATTTGTTGGAGATTCTTGTTGGTTACAAAAGTTACTTTTTTTTTTTTTTTTTTTTGTTATACAGGTCTTGCTTTAACTTGGCCTAAACTACCCAGCAGAAAAGTCTAACCATGAGACATAAAAGGTAAAGCCAGCTAAGTGTGCTGAGCTATAAAAGGCTCAAGTCAACAGCTTCCCACAATTCCTGTCTGCTGATAACCCACTACTATTATGGAACATTGGACTATGCATACCACTACTTTCTCTTAGCTCACTGAGAAGAAATATTTGTATCAACAGTGTTTAGAAAATTTATCATGTCTGCATCTTGCACTGTGAACAACTACTATGAAGACAACAATATACATTGTATTAGTTATTATGGTTATACCACTAAGTGTTTTGAAACTGTCTCATTGTTATTTCTTATTATAATAATAACATTATAAAATAAGGTTTGTCTTATAGCTTCCCAACTAGTAAAAACAAAAATGATTAAGAAAATGAACATATTGCGGTATGTGGTGTGACAGTGTGTGCAAAAAGTGCTAAGGGCTAGCTTAGCTGGAAGACTTGAGCTGATTTGTGAGAGGGCAAGCAAGAATGTGGTACCAAGAAAGATTTTCTTCCAGGTAGGCATGGTGGCACATGCCTGTAATCCCAGCATGCAGGAGGCTGAGGAGAAGGATCCCTGGGAGTTCAGGACCACCCTGGGTTACAAAGGGAGCTTGAGCCTAGCCTAAGCTGCACAATGAGACTGCATCAGAAAAGAAAAAAGAAAAAAAATCCATAACTATTCCCTAAGCAGAAATCTGTTGGAGAAGTAAAAATTAACAGATTATAAAGAAGAAAGTCACTTTAGAAAGACATTGTATGCACAATGAAACTATGCGTGCAGTTTCTAAGAACAAGTTCAGAATGGGTAATAAATGTCTTACAGACTACTAATGAGTGTGGAGGAAGTAGAAGAGAAGTAAGTAGCTCCAGGAGGTGGGGTATGGAGTGGAAAACATGCTCGCTTTTCTGCTTTAAAAATTACATTATGGAAAATTGATTACAAGCACAGGCATGGAATAAAGGAGACTAGCTAATTAAATTTTTTCCTAACTCAACTTTAAGCTATGTGTAACTGAAGAAAATGGGGAAACTGTATTCTGAGTTTCCACCCTCTTTGTTTTATTTCTGTCTTGCGTACGCTGTGCATAGTTGTTAATTAAATTGTTTTACAATATTTGCCCCAATAAAGAGTATGAGTAAAACAGGCTGAACAATGGGTGGGCCCAGTGTAATTATTGGGGTTCTCATAAGGAGGAGGCAGGTGGATCAAAGAACATATTTGAGAAGTAGTGATGGGAACAAAAGATTGGAATGATATAGACAGAAACCAAGAAATCGGGGAGACTTTAGGAAGCTTGGAGGAGCTAGAGTATGGATTCTGCCTACCAGCTTGCTGATGGGCGCCCTGATCCGTGTGCTCATCAGAATCGTAAAATAACACATTTGGATTCTTATGTTAAACTGCTAGATACATGGCACTTTTTTTTTTTTTCATTTATGTATGCGGTGCAGGGTCTCACCATGCAGATTGGACTCATAGTGATCCTCCTGTTGTCTGCCTCCCTGGTGCTGTGATTACAGGTGTGGACCACCAAGGCCAGACTCTGTCACCTGCTCAATGTTCCCCTGGGCAGGCCCGGCTCCGCGGGCAGGACCAAGGATCTATACTTTGCTACACTGGCAATAGGAAACCAAGGCTCTGCACAAATGCACTTGGTAGAAGACAAGGATGTGAAATAAATCGTAGTCCTGTGGGGGCCAAGGAGAAAGCTCAGCTGCACAGTGCCTGCCTGGTAAAATGCAAGATCTTAAGTTTCATTCCAGGTACCAAACCAGAACCAAACAAACTATCGCTGTGTCCATTGAATCACTAAAGTGAAAGTTTTCAGGCCACTCTTCTACGGTAGCTATTTCCAGGGTCAAATGATAATATTTTCCCTAAATGAGATTTTATTCCCATTGCTTTTGCAGAGGAATATGCTGTCTACTATAGACATAATAAAATCAGTATTAAAACAGAAACAAAGTACCAGGTTTTAAAAGATACAGAGTTGTCACAGAGCCCCACACAATATTTTATTTTTTAACTCTTTCTCTTTTTCTTTCTATCTATCTTTCTTTCTTTCTTCTTTTTTTGTTTGTTTTTGTATTTTAGGGAAGGATATACAGGGTATTCAGAATCTCAGTATTGGATTGGACTCATCGCGGTCAGCCTGTTTACAGCCTCCCAAGAGCTGGGGTTTCAGGTGCATGCCACCATGCCCAGTTTCAATTGCCTTGCTGTCTCAGCATGCCCCAGGGGCGGGGCAGACCCAGGGATTGTACTGCTGGTGTAATTCCCACACAATATTTTTGAGAAAAAAGAAAACAAATCCATTTCTTGCAAGGTTAAGAAATAAATTAGAGTTAGAGCATGTTCAAAATAGAAGTCTGGGTCCAAGTATTGAAGATTTTGGTAAAGTAAGTTATCATAAAAGACATATAGTGTGAGATAAGAAATATGTAAGAAAAGCAAAGGAAAATCAACCTCGGACCAGGCTTCCTTCCAAGCAAGGGTGGCAAGAAAAGCTAGATGTTCCTTCCTACTTGCTTTTTCTGCTTAAATATTTCTGACAAATGGAATCAAGTCGCTATTGCTCAGCCAGTTTTAATGGCTTTCAGTTATCTTTTTATCTTCATGAAGGTCCGCTTTATACAACACTTGTTCCTAGGTATGTTGCCCACAGACAGGCTACTTGAACTAAGTACCATATCATTTGCAATTAGCCATAAAATATGATGGAGTGCAGAGTGGCCGAGACAATGAGAATAGCCTAACATCCAGCCTTTGCTTGAATAAAACTGATGACTCCCTGGATAGGCTTGTGCCCATATCATTCACACCAAATCCTATGGAAACAACCAGCAAAAGAAGAGCAAATCTTATCCATGATCTTTTTGTTTGTTTGTGCAAAACAGGTAAACTCTTCATTATGCTCTCCATTCTACTTCTGTGTCTTTGAACTCTGCTGCTTGGAAGAAAACAGCAGAAAGCAGCCTCTCAGTTGAGCCCTGGAAGTGAATAAAGCTGGCCCTGGAGTGAATAAAATCTTAGTGGCCTGCATTTGACTCTTCCTCAGCCTGATTCTTTGTGTTCTAGCCCTTCAGGTTTTCTACAGCTGCTTGTAAATCATTTGTCATCTCGATAGCTGACAAAGAGCCAAAAGGATACTCCATGAGTCAAAGATACTCATTTTTTTGAAGGGCAAATTTTCTAGTCTCCTCACTCTGTCTTGACAAGGACAGCGTAGGATCTGCCCCAGGAATACTAACAGAGGCTCTTGGCAGAGCTTGGGCCTACAGGGCTGAGGACTGCAGCAATGGAAAAGCTCAGGCCTCCAGCTGCCACCTTGTTATAATGAACAAGTGACCTGGCCGAATGCATCTGAGATCTGGAAGGAGTGAAATCCAGAGGGGGGCTGTGGTGAGCTGAACAGGGTGGTGTTCTAGGACCTAGGGACGGTCTCAAAGCCTATGCGGCTCCTGCTAAGAGAAAGCCATGAGCGGATCTGTATGCATAACATGCAGGAAAAGGGGAGTGTATGGGATGAGAGCCAGTCCTCTTGTAAAAATGCTGGACTGGCTGTGATAAAGGGTTAAACTCCCTTAAGATTTGCTTTGGCCTTGACTGTCTACACTTCCAACCTCCCCCACTACTCCCTCACATTTCTAAGACGTCCCTTGTGCCGAATTCTTATTCAACTTCAAACTGACAAACTGTTTTTAATCTTTTCCTTCCATCCAGCCTGGAGATTGGGAAGCAAAAATCAATACCGGTTGGCAGGTGATCAAGCTGCTTCGGACTGGTGTAAGGAGAGAGCAGAGAGAGAGAGGACAGGAGGAGGGGAAGGAGAGGAGAGGAGGGGGTCTGTGTGTGTGGGGAGAGTTTGACTAAGTACCATGAATTACTGGCTGGAGGGGCAAAGGGCTGTGATTTCTCTGGCCTTGAGCAGGGGAGCTTGGGAATGCCATTAGAACAATTAGGTCAGGAGTTCACAGCTGTTGAGGTGCCTTTGGAAGGAGAGGCACTGAGAATTTTCCTGACACATGAAGCGGGGTGGGTGGGCAGGAAAGAGTGCATGCCAGGAACTCAGTCTTGCTACAGAATCCTTATGTGAAGATCCATGGTATCAGCACCACAGGCAGAGCCGGCTGCTGCTTTCAGAAAGAAGTGGGTAAGCATCATATTGTTTGATATTAAAGAGTGGTGCACAAAATATTTTTACATAGATTATCATAAGTAGAAGGCAGGGATGGAAAGAGGCTGACCCAGGTACCCCTAAATCCTAATAGCCCAGGGTTATTTAGTCTCCAGTGACAGCCCACAGGCCTAGTGATCCCTGCTTACACAACTATTCACTTCTTAAAAGCCTAAATAGGCAGTAGACCTCACTTGACTGGGCTGGAAGCTGGAAAGATTTAAAATGTACCATTTCTGTAGGAAACTCAAGAGCAAGATTGTCGCAGCTCTGCCGTGTCGCTAAGATGTGATACTCGACACCCACAACTTGGTTGGTAGCTGACAGGCTGCAAGGACCTCAGAGCCACACTGGGGAGAAAAAGGCGCTCAGCACATGGCACCCAGGAGGCAGAGGGAGAAGGGAGGGGCTGCAGAAGGAACTTCTAAGCCTTGGCAGGCCTTAGAGCCCCTCTCACCCCTGCTGTCATCGCTGTCCCCCACGAGGCGTCTCCCACCGGCCGCCCCGGGAGCAGTTCTTGCAGCCCTTGATCTTCATATGGCTGCCGGGTTCGCTATTCTGTCTGCAGTGCAGGAACCTGCTGAAGGGCTCAGCACCCCTGACCTAATCACCATTCACACCCCAGAGACGTTAGTGGCCCCTTTACCCATAACAACCAAAGCCTAAGCCCTATGTATGACATTTACTGCTGCCATTAAGGATCACAAAATCAGTATGTGTAATTACATAACTGAACTTGCTATGTAGACCATTAGGGTTGACTTCAGTCTTGGTTCTTCCGTATTCCACATGTCCAGATATAGAGCGCCATATCTCTAGCTCCTGATTTCAGGAAGACAAATTTCCAACAATACTGCATATCTCGCTGTTCACAGTACCTTTTGTTATCAGATGAACTTTATCAAAATTTGAGTAGGATTTTTTTTTAATTTTGAGAGTTTTCTTTGATCCATGCTTAGGACTTTGAAATCACTTTGTTTTCGATCATTACAGAACTAATTTGTAGCCTACATTTTAGGTAATTTATAGCCTTTTAAAGACTTCTGTTTAAGAAGAAGTCTTTAAAACATGAAACAGCATGTTCATTCATATTTTTATGAGTTCCCTATAAACTATAAGAGTAGTGATATTCAAGGATATAAAATATGAGCAATTAACATAAACAGCTTCAACACTGAGACCAGAACTCAGTGATCCATCAGTGAACCAGAAATGCAGATAAGAAAACCAGGCTGATGTGTTCCTGTCATACATTAAATCTGGATTACAATGCATGATCAAAATAAAAGAAGCTTGGTTCAAAAAAAAAAAATTCTGGAAAAGACACATTGTCATTAATGCCCTCAAACTATTCTCTGTCACTTCAAACTCACATATTTCATCATTATGGACATTTTCTGAAGCAGTTCTAGAAGTCTCTCTTTACGTCTTTACAAGCTGTGATTAAAAATATGGTGAATGCCACTGCTAACTGCCATCTGAAGAGAAAGAGTGTCACAATATTGTGGTGTGTTCTCCTTCACTTGGGCCACCAGAGCTGACACTGTGTGACTTCTGGCTGTTTCCCAAAGTGAAAATGACCACGAAAGGTGAGTGGTTTAAATTGATTGAGAACAATGAGGCAGCCTTAACAGTTCAAGTGAAGACACTGTAGAGTTTCACCCAGAAAGGCTGAACAAAAGAGGTTAGAGTATGATGTATTGAGAAAATACCTGAGAAAGGTCATTTGTGTATAACGATATATTTCAGTAAGAATATTTTAAGACCAATAATTTGGAATGAAACAAAGGTGAATGATTGGGAAAAACTGGTCTCACACCCCACTTATGGAAGAAAAAATTGACCATGACGTTAGCGAAAAGCTCAGTTCTATGACAAATGTTGTCTGTACCTCTCCCATACTTCCTATCTTATACTTTAACACGCACCTGATTTTTAGCTGCCAGCACCTGCTTATCTTTATCTGAGGACTTCCTTAGGCTGCTAAGAATTGTTTGTGTCCTGGAGTGGCAGAATGTTAATATCTGTAGGAGCAATCCTCAACCAACAATCAATAAAGCCAATATTTGCATCTAACTTCTCTTTCCATTCTGTGGAGTAACTTGGAGGTGTGTATTCTACAACTCAGAATGTGTGTGCATCTGAGTTCTTCTGTGGAATTCATAGGCAGCTATCTGGTGACTTATTTGATCTTCCTATATTTGCTGGGCTCACTGTTCTGTCTTCATGACCTCCCAGTCCACCTTCCACATTTCTTGTCATCATGTCCCAAGTAAACTCTACATCTTGATTCTGTTTGAGCTCTACTGTCAGTAGAAACCCAGTAAGATGAATACCTTCCAGTTGAATTGAAAATGCAGAGATTCAGATAAAAATCCTGGAGAAACTCCACCACATGTACACAAATTGATATAAATAAATAAAAATGATCACTCTTTATTATCCTCAATTGATAAAACTGGGCAGACCTTAACTATTTGTAACTGTAGAGAGGATAAAGAGATTATGGGTGAACATTAAATGAAAGGAAGCAATCTTGAAGTTTATACATCAACATGGATGCATTTGTATTCATAGTGAATAAGAACATGTATGACTTTGATAAACACTAAATTTATGATAGTGTTTCCATATGGGAAGAGGAATGGAACTAGGAAACATGCATTGGTGATTTTTGCTCTATACTTTGTTTAAAAATAGTCTATAGGAAATGTAAAAAAAAAACTAATACTTACTAACACTGATAAGTCACTGATGAATCACTAGAATTCATTGTTTTATTTATTTTTTTTTTACATATTTTTTCTCTATTGAAAGGTTAAAACAGGAAGGAAGAAATCAAAAGTTCAAATGGGAAAAACATAACACTAATAATTAACAAGCAACACGGTGCTGTTTTCACCCTAATTTCTTCTTGACCAGAAGTGAGTCTCCTTCGGTTGTGCTGTAGCTCATTAGATCTCCCTGGCTTTAGAACCTCAAAATATTTTGGCCAGTCTGGGCAGGTCAGCTTAAGGTCCTCTTGCCCTGAGAAGCAACTGAAATCAAGGGAGAAGAGAAATTAGCAGGTGGGAGTGGCACATCCTGCTTACATGAGTTGCTCCTCCTGAGACATTTGCTTGGATTAAAATTTTAGGCTTTATTTTTATTTATTTATTTATTTATTTAAATCTTTTTGAGACAGGGTCTCGCTATGCAGTTGAGGCTGGCCTTGAGCTCACTTTTGTAGCCCAGGCTGGTCTCAAACTTGCACCAATCCTCCTGCCTCAGCCTCCCAAGTGCTGGGATTACAGGCGTGAGCCACCACGCCCGGCAAAATTTTAGGCTTTAGTAATAGCTCTGGGGGTAATATGTTAGAGTTCTAACTGATTCTGGCTATATCTATGTCGAAGCTAAGTAAACTTACTTATTTATTTTCTCTCTTTCCAATGCTTCTCTTCTGGAATACCTTCTCTGTCTGGGTGATATCACATTTTACCCAAGAGTCAATCTGTTCTGTCTTTCTCACATATATCCTTAATGATAGGTCACCAAGTTCCAATTATTCTCCTTTGAAATATCCCTTGAATTCACTGTGTCCTCTGCACTCTCCATCTATTGTTTATTTCACCCCCTTCTCCTCTCCCTCCTGTCCCACTGAATCAAGTGGCTCCTGCTTTTCGGCTAGCAGGGAAAGGGACTCACCACATCTATTCTCTGACCCACTGCCCAAGTCCCAGGACCTCAGTCTGGTGGACTGTGGACTCTCCTTTTCAGATCCTTCTCTGTTGGGAGTGCTTTGCTCAGACTCAGCTTTCACAGAGTGCCATTTAAAGGTGATTCAGGATGGATTTCTATTACAGAATTCACCCCTTTTACCTGTAAGACAGACTCTCACCTCCTTGTGGGTGGAAACATAGCTTGGCTATAGATGTTTCTCACTGTCTCTAAGGAAGTAACTCTTCCCTGATTAGACCCCAGTAGGTGAAGATACTTCAGAAAAACCAAATGTGCCAAGCACGATGATAGGTGCCTATAAATTTGTGTCTCTCACTAGGTTTAACATCAGAAGAAAATGTCTATGTTGATCTCCAAAGCTGACAGTGGTAGGGCAATAGAAATTGTATAGCACAGTGAAACTCTCTCTAAAGAATTCTCTCTCCAGAACCCTTTTACTTCAGGTTACTTATTAGAAAGGAGACTGTGAGCAATAAAGAAAATGTTCTAATGAAAATTAAATCCCCATGGAGAGAGATGTTCTACCAGTTATTGTTTGTTGGTTATAAAGAAATATATTGAATACTGCCCATGCGCCATATTTCTTGGTGCCCAGTGACCAAATGACATCATTGAAACCCATTTTTCAACTAGCATATGTGAGCATTTTAGTGTTGCAAAATTTGATTAAGTGATCCAAATATTCCATTCATGTATTTATTCATTTGAAAACTGTTTACTGAACCTCCATGTGCCAGGCATATGTGCATGTGTGTATAAAAAGGTCTAAAATATTTTCTATGTTATTAATACATTCACAATGGTGTGTGTCATTTTATGAGAGTCCTGAGGAAGAAGCACTCAATTCTTCTGGAAACAGTTGTAAAGAATTTTATGACAGAGTGAAAGCTTGAAATCCCTCTATCTTTAGCTGAAACAGAAAATGAAACAAAGTACAACTCTTCTGTTTTTAATTTTTACCTTACTTTTTCTTTATAGCTTTTTCCTTTAAAACATATCCTGCACTTGCTCACCATAAGTTTGTTCTTTTAACTCACATCAATAGGTTTCTCTTCCATTTCTTCAGTGTTGGGAGCTAAGATCAGTAGTGTTCGCCTAATCAAATCCAATGGGTTTTTAATTATCAACTTCTTATATGGACTTCTTTTGATACTTGCTATTCTAGGTCATTCCTTTCTTGAAGTGTCTCCTCTTTTGACTTCTAGATCATCTTTCTCCTTATATTCCTTGCTATTTCTTAGTTTCCTAAGTGAGGAAGATCCTTCCTGAGACTATTAGCCATCTTCAAGATTCTGTCTTCTGTCAATTTTCCTCCACATTTTATATTCAACTTCTTAAATAATCCTAACTACTGCTACATAATGAAGTCTGATATCTAAGTTTTTAGGACAGAGGTACTTCCTTTGTGGATCAATACAGTTAGCTGCTTCTTGGAAATCTTTATCTAGATTTTTTGCAATTGCATAAAAAAACAAATGTATCTAAAATAGAACATACTGCTTTACTTTCTCCCTCAAAGCATGCCTCTCTTATTTCTGGTTACTATCATATCTAACAAATCCGGGGAGCCATCCTGGAAGCTTCCTTCTCTTTCACTTCCAAAATCCAATCACCTACAGAGTCAACTATTTTCTCAGCATCTTTTTTTTTTT
>PVJA010025789.1:0-30322 GCA_004027025.1 Myocastor coypus
CTCCCATGTTGGGTGCATACATATTTATGAGTGTTACCTCTTCACCATGAATTTTTCCCCTAACCAGTATGTAGTGGCCTTCTCTATGTCATTTGATCAGTCCTGGTTTGAAGTTTAGACTGTCTGCAAAGAGGATTGCTACCCCTGCTTTTTTTGAGGTGCTGGAGCATGTAGTATTATTTTCCAACCTTTAACTTTAAGCCTATGAGTTTCTTTATGGGTTAAATGTGTTTTTTGTATGCAGCAAATTGTTGGGCTGTTTCCTTATCCACTCTGCAAGTCTACTTCTTTTAACTGGAGAATTGAGTCCATTTACATTGATGGTTATAACTGAAATGTATTGACTTATGGCTGACATGACCCTTATTCGCTAGTGTTTACCAATTTTTCCTCCTATTTTCAGTTGGTTACTCTATTTGGTGGGATCTTTCTGTTATCATTTGTTGAATTCGGATCATTTTGGTCCCTTTCTAAAATATTTGTTAGAATATTATGTCACACTGGTTTTGATGTCATGAAATTCTTTAGTTGTTCTTTGTTATGGAAATATTTCACCTCTCCCTCATACTGGAAGGAGAGTTTTGCCGGGTACAATAGTCTGGGCTGAAAATTGTTTTCATGCAGAACTTGAAGCACTCTACTCCATGCTCTTCTTGACTTCATGGTTTGTGAAGAGAAATCCTCTGTTATTCTGATGGGTTTTCCTTTAAATGTGATCTGTTTCTTTTCTCTAGCAGCTTTTAGTATATTATTCTTCAGCTGGATTTCTGGTATCTTGACTATTATATGTCTTGGTATGTTTTTAGTTGGGTTGATGTTATTTGGGGTTCTGTAGGCTTCAGTTACCTGAATGTTTGGTTGTTTTCTCAGATTTGGGAAGTTTTCTGCGATTACTTCTGCCCATATTCTTTTTATATCATTTTTATTGACTCCTTCTTTCTCATTGATTCCCATTAATCTCACGTTGTTCATTTTCACATCGTCTTGCCGATGATGAATTATTTTGTCCTGCATTCTGGTTATTTTTTAAAGATTCTTTCTTACTCTTTCACTGGCTGCAACTGTGTCTTCAAGGTTCGAAACTCTATCTTCATTTTCGTTCATTTGGCTCTGCCAACTTGTGATCGAGGTTTTATTTTCTTGTATATCTCTTTGAAACTGTTTCATGCGATCTATATCTTTCCTATATTGCTCCGTCAGGGACACCATCATTTTTTTATTCTCCTCTAATTTTTTATCGATGTCTTCTTTAATAGTATTGAAGTCTGTCATTATGGTTATCCTTTCTCTCTCTAATACAGAGATTATTTCTGTTCTGTTCTCCTTTCTACTTTTGTGTAGTTGTTCCCCTACTTGGGATGCTATTGATTTAGGCATGTCTTTGTCAACTTTAGATATTATTTCTGTTCTAATGTCCTCTATACGTTTCTCAACTTCATGTATTTCTTTTTTTATTTCAGATGTTATCTCTGATTTCAGTTGCTCTATAAGTTTCTGCACTTGTGTGTCTGCCTCAGATGCTACCAACTCAGAGGTTTCATCTGTCTGGTTCCTATTTTCTTCCATCATAGTGTCTTCTGTATTTGGTTTGGGTGGGCACGTGCCCTGAGATTCCATCCTACTCCTTTTTGTTATCATTTTGTATGGAAGCGGCCTCTGCATTTTGGTGGCGTTATGCTGTGTCTATGGGAGTTTGGTCTGGAGACTCCAAGCTGGTTCCTCTACAGAGGTTCCTGACTCTGTGCTGGAGCTCTGGCTGGTAGCTGCTGTGAATCCTGGTGGATGTGGTCTGTAGGTGGAGGTGGAGCTTTTGGATTGAGTAGTCCTGGTAGGCTTGTGGACCAGATCGGTTGAGAGACAAGATGTTTGATGGGTTCAGTGCTGGAGCTTGGGCTGGAGGGGTTCAAAAAAATGGGGGGGGGTTTGGGGGAGGGGAAGGCGGGCCAAGGATCCTGACCCAACTGGCGCGCGGGCTGTGCTACTGGCTGGGATTCGGTTGGGACTGGAACAGGATGTTAGTCGCAGGAACGCAGAGGCGGGGCAGAGGGTTGCAGGCATCTTACCCGCTGCGGACGCGTGGGCTGTGCTACTGGCTGGGACTTGGTCGGGACTGGAACAGGAAGTTAGTCGCAGGAACGCAGTGGCGGGGCAGAGGTGCGCAGGCAGCTTATCCGAGGCGGACGCGCAGGCTGTGCTACCGGCTGGGACTCGGTCTGGACCTGAGCAGGAAGTTCCAGAAAAGCTGTTGAATAGGGCATATCTTAGTTACTTTTGTTGTTGCTGAGACAAAATATGCAATAGCCAAAGTTAGAAGTTTACCATAGTCATAAGTTTGTAGGGCTTTTAGTTCATAGTTTTCTGGCTCTAAGGCAGGATGGTGTGACAGAGGAGCATGAGAGGAAAAACAGTTCATGGCAGGCGGAGGACAGATGACAGAGAAGTGACAAGTAGCGAAGTAGCAAAACAGCGAGGCATAACAGCAGCCGTTTTTCTGTCCTTTATATTCTTTTCTCTTTTTTTATAAATTTGTGACAAGGTCTATAGGATCTACAGGACTTCACTACATAAATTGGATTTGGAGTGATTCTCCTGTTTTCAGCCTGGTACGTACTGGAGTTACAGGTGTTCATCACTACACCCAGTCTCAATCACTCTCTCAGTGCACCCTGTGGGAAGGATCAACATGGCATACTGGGGATTGAACCCTGGCTGCTGAGCTCTGACTAAGTAGTCTGTCCTTTATATTCTATTCAGGCTATAGGGGAGCATTTCCATTGTCCAAAACCAGAACTATGCCAAAGCAAGCAGTGGCCTAATTTAGTAATCACACACAGCCTTGGTCCCAGCATCATACACTCTACTTCCAACCACGTCTGAAATGTCATACCTATGAATCATGAAACTATGGTGGTATATCTAGATACAAGCCCTAAAGGTGAGTACTATATTAACAAAATACTGTGTTCTGGAAAACAAGCCAGAAGTATTCTTGTGTAAATATCTTCTAGGTTGTTGTGCTCAGTAGTGATTTTGCATGCTACTTAAGTTAAATTAATGCTAAAAGCAGAATGATATTAGAATTCTAATTGTGCATAATTATCTGCAAACATCAGAGGATTAAGATATCCTGTAATAAAGATGAAGTGACAGTATCCCAAGAAAGATATTCTTCTGCTTCATGCATACGCCTGTGTTTAATGTACACTAGTTCTTTGTACAAATTTAGTTCCACATTTTAAAATATTAAGTCTACTAGTGGCTTTGCATGTTAATACAGTACTGAGAAATTCATTCCCTATGTGAATCTATGTAAAAGGATCTCAACAACTCATGAGGGAATTATGATCATCCAATGACTTTTAAACATGTTTGTCAGGGGCTGAGAAGATAGCTTAGTAGAATAAGTGCTTGCCTGACAAGTGCAAGGTCCTGAGTTCAATCCCTGGTCCTGTAAAAGAAAAAACAAAAAACAACAAAAACCATATTTGCCAAAATGTTCTTAGAACCCTTTTGTTATTGGTTATATGCCTAAAGGGGAGTCAACAATAGTAAAACGGGTGTTTATTTAACACACTCTGATTGAAAACTTTAGGAAATCCAGCGCTAGAGTGTTTATTTTTTGAAAACTTACTGAGAGTATTTTGAGCAGTGGATGCCTTCTTACTGTTCAGCATAAAGACACAGAATATCTTTTCTTGCATTTGTAAATTCTGTACTCCTTCTAAGCTTAAATCAGTTTCCAATAATTTGTACTTTGAATTTTGAAAGAGCCATTAGGGATTTCTCTCTCTCTCTCTCTCTCTCTCTCTCTCTCTCTCTCTCTCTCTCTCTCTCTCTCTCTCTCTCTGAGAAATCCTTCATTATGAAGATCCAGCTGTGTCCTTGGGTGGGGCACACCATTCTCCTTCTCACCTTCCTCATCTGGCTGATGTCTTTATGGCACCAAGTTCCTCGAGCTTCCTATCTGCAGCCCCTCACACAGCACCCACAACACCATCCCGACAGCCAGTCATTCCTTCTAACGCATCTTTTGCATTAAATTGAAATCACAACTGCAGCACTGTCAGTTTTCTGTTGCTTCTGTCACTTTTGCCTTTGTTGCCTAGTTCCCATTCTAGTATCTATTCATGTGGGATGTCACACGGATTTGTAACAGGGACATAAAGAGAAAATACAACTTCATGGTTTGCTGTCTGTGCACAGAGCAGTGCAGTAGATAAGCGGACAGGACGGGACAAGACAGACAGCACTCACTGGAAAACTTGGAAATGAGTGATGAAATTTATCACTGATGTGTACTTTTGTTTTTGCCAGAGATTTTTATGACCTGAAGAGCTAGTGATAAAGTTTGTGCACACACAACTGTTAATGCATACAATTAATAGATGACATACCTTGAGAACTGAAATTTGAGCTGTCCTGCTGTCCTGTTGGAAGATTGGTTTCATTTTAGTCAGGGTAACTTAACATGGTAAATTAGAAAATTTGTTGGTACGTAAACTCTGAAAAGCAAAGACTGGCTGTATCAGAAAGAAGAAAGTTGTTGAGTGTGGGTCTGTAGAGAATAACTTGGTGTTCACTTCTGCTGAATAATGCAGTGCTATTACCAGTTTGGAAACATTTCTTATTCTTCATTTCTTTTCTACTCCAAATTCATGTTATGGCTGACTTGTATTTAAAATGTTTGGAAAGGACAACTTAGAAAAATCTAATCAAATCCTAAATTGATCACAAGATACTTTTTCTTCCTGCCTACTTGGGTGGCTTCTTTCCTAACTAAGATTCATCAATGGTCTGATAAAGGATCTCTCTGACCTTGTACATTTATTAAATATATACTATAGACTAAATTGTTGGAAACAAAATCCTGACAATGTCCTGGGAATCTCAAATACTAGCTTTCCATTTTGCCTTTTATTTTCTCAATTTATTTATTTTGTTTCTTGTGGATTTCCTTTTCTTGTGAGTTCATTTTAAGTTTGTATATCTAATTTTCAAAATGATCATTTACCCAATATCTGTGTGGTCTGTAGATTTTCATTTTTTATATCATACCTTCTAATATAAATATATGTACTTACAAGGAGCTAAGGCTTAAGTGATAAAACATTTTTTTTGATTGATTGGCTGACACAGGATCTCACTATGCAGCTTAGATTGGTATTGGTCCTGTTGCCTCAGCTTCTCCAGTGCTGGAATTATAGGTGTATGCCACCATGCCATTTCAGGCCAGCACAGTCTGGGGCCAGCACTTCATGTGGTTCCAGGAGTGTAACTTAGGTCCTTGCACTTCTTAAGCAGGTGCTTAGACTGCCAAGATATCTCCCCAGACCGATGAGACAATTTTTGATGCTTCAAAATTTAGGTACAGTGGGAATAGTACTGAGCATGACTGGGTGAGGAGTTTATGGAGAACTGATAAGAGATAGAAAGGAATCCCAGAGATGGCAGATAAAGAGAGAGAACAATATAAAACAACATATGAAAATAAGAAACAAGGGCATGGTAGCAAAGCAGAGAAAGAAAAGACTTTAAATGGAAATTCAGAAAAACACAGATCAAATCAAGAATGTTAAGTTGGAAATGGAATTAGAGACTATGGAGTGGTTCAATCCAGCCACTTCACAGTGTAGAGCAAGCAGTTTGACCTAGGGTTCATCACATGTCTGGTTGGGCTTTTTTCACTATTGTAGATGAGACTGGGAAGAAGACAGATTACAGACAGAGGTGGGAGGGACCGATCAAGCAGAGCTGAAGGGGAAATGAAAAGCCCTGAGACAGGCCTGAAGTTGTGGGAGGTTGTGGGGTTTTCTGGGAGGAAGTGGGCAGTGGGTGTGTTTCTGCTTGTGGGAAGGGGATGACAGAGAAAACTGTGAGATATTGTAGGATGGTATGAGGTACAGGGACAACACCAGAATTCTGGGGAGGAGCTCTGTCAGTTAGAAAATGAAAGCCACTCCCTGGGGTTGACTTAGGGGAGGGTCACAGGAGAGCCCAGGCAAAGGTGCACATGGAGGTGCCTGTGGCCTGAGCAAGAATGGAACCCAGCAAGGGCCTCAGGGAAATTAGTGAGAGAGGAAGCACACTAGGCTCCCCAAGGAAGCTGACACCCTGGACCCTGGCTGAGTGTTAACACAGGATGTCCCACTCTTCTCAGATTCCACTTTTAGAATTTGGGTTATCCAGAGGTCTTTTTTTTTTTTTGTCTTTTTGAGACAGGGTCACGCTATGCAGTTCAGGCTGGCCTTGAGCTCACTTTCGTAGCCCAGGCTGGTCTTGAACTAGCACCGATCCTCCTGCCTCAGCCTCCAAAGTGCTGGGATTACAGGTGTGCGCCACCACGCCTGGTTTTCCAGAGGTCTTATGTAACAAATTTCTTAACTCCCTATAGGTTTTTATTTAAGTTTTGGGTTCTCAGATCTACAAATATTCCCCAGCACAAATAATCTGCCAGTTTCTCTTCATATACCACCTCTTTCCCTCCCTTTTGGAGAATTAATATACAAAAGGCTTTGGGCATAAAAATGATCAGCTTAGGAGTTTGGGTTCTTTTCATGAACACAATTGAAATATTTTAAGCAAAACACTGAAGTGATCAAGTTCAAGGGTTTTTTTTTTTTTTTTTATCTTTTCGTTTTTTGCTTTTTGAATTTTGAATTTTTGAGACTGGGTTAGAATATGTAGCCCAGGCTAGTATCCGACTTTCTAACAATCCTTGCACCTCTGCCTTCAGAGGGCTGGGATTACAGCTGTGCACCACTATGCCTGGAATGGTCACATTTCATGTAGCAGCTCTGAAGCAGATCGCTGACAGATATATCTACGCTACTCAGTTAAGGGGTTGTGGCATGACGCGGGTCACTCAGGATGGACGCAGCGTGTCAGTGAGACTAGAGAAAGAAAGCAGATTTCAGAAGTGGAGATGAGCACAGGGCGATGAGCACAGGAAGCCAAGGAGTCAAGTTCCAAAGAAAGCAGGGTCCAGAGTGTGGCTGGCTAGCTGGGTCACGGCACAGGGGAGGGGGTTACTACTCCGCTGGGACTACAGATATTTTTTACTGAATACTCCTTTTCTCTCACTTCTTGCTTTTTTATCCGAGAATGAATAATGTCATTAGCAAATGCAGGATATATATTTTTCAGGTTGTGTTTTCTGCCCTCCACTTATTCTTCTTTGCCTTCCTTTTTTTTTTCCTGTTCCTTCAGGCACAGGGGCAGCACCTCAGGTGAGCAGATTCAGATGGGGTTTTCCAGCGCTGCTGCAACTAGGTGAATTTTGTTAGTCTGCTCAGGATGCTGTGAAATAGTACGAAAACCTGGGTTGTTTGAAATACACAAAAATATTTTTCTCAGTTACAGTAAATGGGAGCTCAAGATCAAGGTTCTGGAAAATTCAGTTTTTTACAAGCATGATCTTCCTGGATGATAGACAGCTAGCTGCTTACCATGTGCTGACATGACCTTTCTTTGACAGGTACACACACATACAAACATGCACACATGTACACACACACGCACACATACACAGGCAGAGCAAAGAGGAATACTGAGTGAGCACTAGCTCTACGTTGTTTACTTTTGATTTTTTTATTATCTAAAAAGAATGCAAAGTATTAAAAGCAAAAAGAGAAATGATACAGAGTTCTACTAAACAAAATAGTAAGAACTGAACAATGCTTGTATTACACGTCGTTGTCTTCAAATTAGTTGTTCTGATTTCCAGAAATAAGCATGCAATTCTGGCCCACAAAGTTATAAAAAATTAAAAAGAAAATATTAAGTATTAATTGCTTCTTTCAGTGGACCAGTAGAAATTAACAGTACAATTGTACAAGCCACCCAGCATACAGACATAAATATGTCTCTTTCATCTTCTGCCCTCTCTTTTCTGTCCTTTTCCTCTTCTCAGTATTTCTCTCCCTTTGAATAGGTTTTTTCCCTTTCATAGTATCTGCTGCATCATTCAGACTTTATTTACTCTTTTGGGTTCTTATACTAAGCAGGCAATATGATATTTGCTAGTGAAGATCTGATTTATTTCACTTAAGAGTACGGTCACTAGCTACATTCATTTGAGAATGAAAACCTTGAATTTATCTTTCTTTCTAGCTGAATAATATTGCACTGGGCAAAACACCACATCTTTTTAATCCATTCCTCAGTTGATGGGCATTAGGGTTGTTTCCAAGATTTAGCTATGACAAATTGTGTTGCTATAGCTGGGCAGGGTGGCGAACACCTGTAATCCCAGCACTTGGGAGGCTGAGGCAGGAGGATTGGTGCAAGTTTGAGACAAGCCTGGGCTACAAAAGTGAACTCAAGGCCAGCCTGAACTGCATTGTGAGACCTTGCCTCAAAAAAAGACAAAAAAGATATGTTGCTATGAATATAGGTGAATATATATTGCTGTGGTATGTTTTTCAATTCATTTAGAAAAATACCCACGAGGGGAATACCTGGGTTGAGTGGTACCTCCAATCTTAGGTTTTTAAGAATCCCCACACTGATATTGATAATGATTGTATCAGTGTACACTCCCACAAAGAGTGGGTAAGGTTTCCTTTTTCCCTAAGGCCTCTCCAGCATGGATTATTGGTTGATTTCTTGCTGATAGCCATTCTTTCTGGGCTGAGATGGAGTCTCAGTGTTGTTTAAATTCGGATTTCTTGAATGAGCAATAATGTCGAATATTTTAAAAATATATTTATTCGCATTTGTATTGATTCATCTGAGAAGTGTGTCTTCTTCTGAAATGTTCATTTTTAACATTAGGACTTTAAATTTTGGAGGATTGATTCTTAAGAATTCTTTATATGTTTGAGATAGATATGCTTTTTCAGAGGAACAGTTTACTATAATTTCTTGTGGAATTCATTTGTGAACCCTTTAGGTTCTGGAGTTGTCTTTGTTGGTAGATTTTGATAACATTTTGAATTTCATTCACTGATACTGGGTTGCTCAGAATTTTTATATTTTCTTGGATCAGCTTTTGTAATTCGTACATATGTAGGAACCTATCCATTTCTTCTGTGTTTTCCATCCTCTGAGAATTAACATTTTCAAAGCAGGTACTGATGATCTTCTGAATTTCTATTGAAACAATAATGATTTCACCCTTTTCATTCTTTATTGCATGAAACAAATTTCTTACTTTCCTTCTTTTGATAAGATTCATTAGGGGTTTATCAATAATTTTTTTCTTTTAAGGAACCAGGTGTTTGACTCATTAGTTCTTTGTGTTATTTTCTTTGTCTCCAGTGCATTAATTTCTGCTCTGCTCTTTATAATTTCCTCCAATTTTTGTCCTTGGGCTTGACTTACTCTTCTTTTCTAGAAGCTTGAGGTATAGCATGAGATTCTTTATTTAGATTCATTGTGTTTTATAGATGTGAGAACTTACCGCTACACATTTCCCTCTTAAGAAAATTTTCATTGTATCCCGCAGGTCCTGATAAGGTACATCTATATTTTTGTTTGATTGCAAACATTGCTTAATTTCTTATTTAATTTTGTCAGTGACCCGATGATTGTTCAGGAGGATGCTATTAATTTCCATGTGTTTGTGGTGCTTTTACTGTTTCTTTTGTCAGAAGTTTCCAGTTTTATTGCACCATGGCTAGATGATAAGCTAGGGATAATTTCACTTCATTTGCTTTTAGTTATGCATGTTCTATACATAGGTTATTTTGGAGAATATCCCATGTACAGCTGAAAAGATTGTATATTCTTTCTTCTAGGGTGCAAAACTCTGTGAAGGTCTTCTAAGTCCATTTCATCACAGTTTTGCTTTATTTCTGTTATTTCTTTGCTGATTTTTGACTGCTTAATCTTTCTCTTTGTTCCAGTGGGTTTTTAAAGTCCCTCATTACAATTGTTTATTGTTCATTTGATTTTTCATCTCTGTTAAAATTTGTCTTTTGTAGTTTGCTGTTTCTATATGGAATACACATGTATTTACAATTGTTATCTCTTCCTCTTGCAATTTTCCCCTAACAAGTGAGTAATGACTTTCTTTACCTCTTTCTATCATTCTTGGTTTGAAGTTGAAACTATTAGCAGCCAAAATAGCTAGCCTTGGGGCCCGGTGGGATGGCTCAGTGGTCTAAAGCACCTGCTTAGGAAAACTTGGGCAGCTGCAGGGACCGCGGTTTGATCACTGGCACCACATGCTGCGCCAGCCCTGCCCTCGGCAGGCTGAGCCAGCCATGAAAATAAATAAATAAACAAAAGTTCTGAAACAAGAAAAAAATAAAATAAGATTAAAAAGTCTCTAAAAAATAGCTAGCCTTGCTTTTTTCTGGAATTCTTTCCCATGAACTACTGTTTTCTATCCTTTGACTTTTAGTTTGTGAATTTCCTTTTGAGTTAAATGTGTTTTCTTGTATACAGTATATTGTTGGACTTTGCTTCTTGACCAAATCTGTCAGTATGCTTCTTTTTCTTTGTGTGTCTAGACCATTTTCATTGATGGTTATATGTGATATGTATTAGCTCATCTTTTTCATGCTGTGAACCTGTTGTAGGTTTCTGACTTTTCCTGACACTTTCATTGCTCACTCTGTCACTCTCCTCGGTGGTTTTTTTTCTCCTGTTCTTGAAGTTGTGGTCATTTCTATATCTGTCTGGAATATCTTGAGTTACTCTTTGTAGGGTTGGTTTAATGGTCATAAATTTTTTGTTGTCTTCTTTGCCAAGGAAGTATCTTATTTCTGTGGTAAGTTTCACAGTTAGTTTTGCATGGTTCATCAGTCTGGGTTGGAAGTTGTTTTCTTTCAGCATCTGAAGTACTACACTACAGGCTCTTCTTGACTTGATGGTTTGTGTTGAGAAATATACTCTGACTCTGATGGGCTTTCCATTACAAGTGATGTGGTTCTTTTCTCTAACAGTTTATTTATTTATTGATTTGCTGAATTTCTGCAATCTTGATTATTATAAGTCTAGGTGCAGATTAATTTTGATTACGGATAATTGGAGTTCATTATTTGCTTATTTTTTTTCAATACTGGGGATTGAACTTGGGACCTTCTGCTTGCCAGGCAGGTACTTAAACTGCTGAGCTATATCTTGGCCCCTATTTGGAGTTGCTTATGCCTCATTTACTATATTCTTTTTCCATGCTTGGGATATTTTCTGCTGCTACTTCTGCAAATTTTCTTTTTTTATGTCCTATGTGCCTACTCCTCCTCTGTTGTTAACTCGTATCAGTCTTATATTGTTTTATTTTGTGTCATCGTGTAGTTGCTAAATTGTTGCTTCCTGGTTCCTTGTCATTTTCATGAGATTTTTCCTTTTGCATTCACTAGCTACATTGATGTCCTCAAGATCTGGAAGTCTATTTTCAGGGTTTTTTTTTTTTTTTTTTTTTTTTTTTTTTTTTTGTTTTTTTTTTTTTGGGTTTTTTTTTTTTTTTTTTTTTTTTTTGTATTTTAGGGAAGGGTCTATAGGATGTTCAGGGTCTTTATACTAGATTGGACTCCCATGACCTCTGAAGAGCTGGGACTATAGGTGTGTGCCACCATGCCTCAGCACACTCTGGGGGCAGGGCCAGTACAGCAGGCCTGGGCATTGAGCCCTCAGTCTCTGCGCCTGCTTGCAGGCACTTTAATCTGCTGAGCTATTTTCAGTTTTGCTCACATTGTTTTACCAACTTTCAGTGGAGTTCTTAACTTCCTGGATATTTATTTCAATCTGTTTCATGCATTCTAATTCTTTCCTGTATTGTTTATTTAATATTTACATCATTTTAAGTTCCCTTTTATTTTTTAATCTATGCCTTCTTTAGATATGCTGAGCAATTCTCATGTTCTCACTTAGTTGCCTAGGTTAGGCTTGCATTTGTGATTGTTGTCATTTTCTTTTTCACCTGAGAGATTATTTCTGATCCGATTTGTTCTATAGCCTGATATAGTTGTTTCTTTACTTCACTTGCTATCATTTCCAAAATTTCAGGTGTGAGACTTTCAAGTTCTTTGTCCTTGTCTCCTGGACTTAATCTGTGTAGGGTGGAGGTCTTAGCTTACACTTTGCTCCTTCATTTTGACATTTTTAAGCTCCCAATGTTCACCTGATCCCAGCAGTGATGGGAGGGAGTGGGACATGGGTCAGCAAGGCTCCTTTGAGAGTAGGGGGGCAGGGAAGGATCATCAAAATTCCTGGTCTGTGGGATTCAACAGGGCTCCTACCAGAGTGAAAGGGCCGTTGGGCTTCAGCTCAAAAATGCTCTGAGGATGATGGGGTAGGAAGAAGTTCCACAAAGCTTCCACGGTTTTTGAGGGAGCAGGGAAGAGCTCACCAAGGCTCCCCTGAGCCTGAAGATCAGCAAAGCTCCAGAAATGGTGGTGAGCATGAGTCAGAGCTCATCAGGTGTCCGACGCCGTGACACAAAGGCTCGAACGCCGGACTTAAGCTTGTAAACGTTTATTCAGTACAGCAGCCAGGATCTAACAAGATCCTCCACCCTTTACATCTGTGCCTCTTCTCCCCCTCCAGCCCACACTTCCCTCATATATAGCACTTCGCCCACCAATCACCATCGCTCGCACAGTCAAATCTGATTGGTTACTACATCGGTTGCCAGGCAAAAGCAGATTACAGCTAAGTTGTATTTCGCAGCAGGACGACCCGGAAGCAGGAAGCCGGCGCCATCTTTTGGGAGCGGCTCATGCTGAGACCCTCAACAATCAGGTTCCTACTGCTGTCTGGTGTCCACCTGCCTTCCGTAACGGTAGGATAGGCCTCAGCAGATCAGCCTACTTTGCATGTTTTTATGATACTTTCTCACTGAATTCTTTTTTCAGCCCTTTAAATATTTTCTGAGATGTTTTCTCACTTAGTTACCCAGGCTAGGCTTGAAGTTGTGTTTCTCCTGCCTTCCAAAACAATTTCATTGTAGTGAGGTTGCAAACTTTTGTCCTGAGGCCTGGTCGATGTCTTTTATATTTAGTCTAAGGATGTTTACTCAGTCAGATCAGGGCCCGATCATTAGTCTTTCATTTATTAGTTACTTCCTTAGCACGTGCAGCCTAACATTATTGTTATGGAGGTTAGAGATTCAACATATGAATTCTGGTGAAAGACATGAATTCACACATTCACATATGTAACAGTGAGTAAGATCACACAATCTGGAGTTTGATCCTAGTCAGATCTCTTGGGTTACACAGGTAAACTATCAATCCTTTGACCATTTGCCCCATCCTACCTTATGAAATCTTTAAGACACTGGGTTCTGAGTTCAGCAGGTAAGGAAACCTGCCACCTATAACACTATAAAGCTATCTACTGTAGCTAGACTGTGTGACTGTTACAAAGTTTAAAATAGCACACCACAATGTGGCACTTTAGGCCTACTCTAAGACAGTATCCTATTGTAGATGGTATATCTTTAATGGTTAAGCCTGAAGGTGGCTCATGGTACTGGCATCTCAAAGCCCAGGGCTCAGGGGAACTGTGCTCCTCCTTAGAGCTCCTCCTTAGACCTCCTTAGGAGAAAAGAAACATATGTGCTATCAGATACTACTGTACCTGCTATTATACTATACTATACATTCTTCAAGTTGCTGCAATATGATGACTAAGATCAATGAGAGAGGACAGAAAGATGTGAAGAAAAAATTCTTCAATTTAGAAAAGCACGAATGATAACTGAGAAATATGAAAGGTGGTGAAAGAAGGGATGAAATAGAAAAGGGAAGGTCAGATGATATAAAAGATGGAGAGACTGAGTGAGAAGAAGTGGGGGTATATTGGAATCCAGAAGCATAGTTAATTAAAAAAAACTGCAAGATCTACAGTCTGATAATGCAAGCAGGGGTACGGGAAAGCATGGAGTTACTCCTTTTCATTTTACAGATAAGGTACATGATTCACAGAGATGAAGTGACCTTTAAATGTCACATGCCACTTATTCTAAGAATGATTTATGAAGTGCTGTGAATAGGATGGAGCTTAGTGATGAAGACAGCAGCTCAAATCTAGTAAGGAGAGAATGACTAGTTCAAAAATAGATGGGAAGGGCCAGAGAGATAGCTCAGTGGACAAAGTGCCTACTTAGGTAAGTGCAGGGACCAGGGTTTGATCCTCAGTACCCCATGCCACACTGGTCCTGCCTCCAGGCACACTGAACTGGCGATGGAGTCTGGGTGTGGTGACAGATGCCTGTAATCTCACGGCTGGGGAGGTTGAAAACAGGAGGATCATTATGAGTCTGAACTTCCTAGTGAGACTCCGCTAAAAAAAAGACCCCAAAATAGAGGGAAAGTGAGAGATTGTGTAGGAGGCCCAAGGATGAAGGGAGTTGCAGACTTTCTTTGTAGCCATCAGTGGCCAGTGGAGGACGTTGTGGTTAGATGAACAATGTGACACTCACATGGAGTGGGTACATTGGTTGAGATCACACATGAATACCTGGATTTGATAAGACCAGGAGACATCTGTAGATGATATGCTGTTTCTACAATTTCTATTTCTGGATGTTTTCTTTCCAGGAGGAGACAATGCAAATGGTAAGAACATCTCTATCAGCTGTCTAGTTGGATGAGTCTGTGTGAAGTGTTGTGGGCTCTCTCAAGGAAAGCTTGGAGTTTGAGTGTCCTGACTCAGGTGTAGTATTTTTTATGTTTTTGGAGGATCATGTCATAGCAGAGGCACTGCATATGGAAAATTTCTCTAGGTTAGGAATTATGCTTCTTTCTCTAGTACCTGGTTCATTTTCTATCTTCTCTGTCTCTCTTCTGTTTTCCTTCTACTGTTTGATCTTCTTCCGTAGTGGTCCAGGAACACACCTCAAGGTACCTAATCCAGATCATGGTTGTGCTTGGCTAGATGAGTTTCAGACTCAGGGCTGGAGAGTAAACCAAGCATGATAATTTTCCTGTGCATCTGTTCTGAGGACAACTTCAGCAATGAAACACTGGTAGATCTGCAGTTCTCGTTCTTTATCTACCTTGTTGAACTCATGTAGGGGATTCAAAACTTGGCCAGTAAGTTAAGTCAACCCATCTAAGAGATTTCTTGAGGGTTCTACTTCTGTAAACTATTTTACACTTCTTACTCAGACATATCAATATCGATTATCCTATCCCAAGATAAAAGTCTGCATGTACAAATCTCTTTTGGAGGATATTCCAAAATTTACTGAAATTTTTGAGGCTTTTGATGCATCATGAATATGTGTTTTTTCTGAAATTTGCCATCTTTTTCTGTGATCTCCTTAAATCTGTGATCGACAATGTATGGATACACAGTTGTCTCACTCTGTCACTGATTTCTTGAGAATATAGATCCTCAATATCTTCCAAGATCTACACTCATAGTGTAACAACACTAATGCGTGAAATGTTATATTTCTATCTTCTTCACAAAAGTTTCTCCCATGTCCTTTAGCTTATATTATGAAACTAATCTATCATTTCTCCAAACTGTGCTCAGGCCAATATTTTGTAAATTGAGGATATTTACCTTTGTATAGGCCCCATTCTTTATCCACAGTAGTTTTTTTGTTGTTCTTCATTGGTTTTTTTTTTTTTTTTTTTTTTTTTTTTTTTTTTTTTTTTTTTTTTTTTTTTTTTTTTTTTTTTTGTATTTTAGGGAAGGGTCTACAGGGTATTCAGGGTCTCACTACTAGATTGGACTCATAGTGATCCGCCTGTTTACAGCCTCCCAAGAGCTAAGGTTACAGGTATACATACCACCATGCTCGATCTCAATTGCCATCTCAATGCTTACTGCAGGTGGGGCCGGTATGACAGGCCTGAGGATAGAACCCCTGAGCCCTGTGCCTGCCTCCAGGTGCTTTAATCCATTGAGCTATTTGGCTAGCCCTTATCCGCAACAGTTTTTCCTCCCTTGTTTTCTAATTGTATATATCTTTAGTTCATCATCACATCTACATAAAATCATATTTTTACACCAGTCCTTGGTTAGCACCTTAGATTCTTATGACTCTTATTTTCTTCAGTTGACATCATTTCTTCATTCCTTCCTTTCCCTAGTTCTCTTTGGTATACAGGTGGGAGCCGGCCGTGAGCTATTCTGGAGATAGTTCAGAAGGCTTTCTCTCGCCCTGCTGAATGGATCAGATTTACCGAATTTCCAAAATGCATCATGAATTCCAACTCCAGAGGGTGGGATTAGGGCAAGAAGAACTGTAATTTAATCATTTTTTGTAAAGTCATCAAGGAAGCAGCCTACAACCTCATCAGCGACATCTGCCTGTTTTCACTTTTGTTTCCTGGATGCAGGAAAAGCAGATCTTCAGAGACAAGGTTAGTTTAGCCTTTTCTGCTCATTTTTTAAAATTTTGTTCAAGTCATGCCTCTTCCCACCATCCTCTTCACACTTAGCACAAGGAAGAGGGAAGGAGGAGCAGTATTGCTAGGTGACTGTATATTCACTTGGGCATCTGTGTACCTCAGCTACATGTCAAGTTTCCATATCTGAGTCTCCTATGTGCTCTGTATGGTGAGGCCAGAGGTCTGCCTGCTCAATATCCACATCCATGAGTCTGGCTGACTGTTGCTAGTTTGTCACATCTTTTATGTCTACCCAAACTTGTTTGGGAGACTTGGATGTCAAGTGAACAGGAGCACCTGAACTCTAATCAAGACAATATTATTCCCCATGTTGATGGGGCAGGTTATCTTCAGGTGACCCTTGATGTGATGGCTGAAGAGGGAACTGGACTGTCTTGTTCAGTGAGGCACAGTAGTCTTGGAGACCAGGACATCATTCCTTGCTGGAGTGAGACAGAATTGAAAGTGTGAGTGGGTGGGCGTAGAATCTGAAGGAGGGTAGAGGGAAGTCTAATGATGCCAGGTTTAGTTGAGGGAAGTGAGGAAGACATAAGAATGAATAATTCCAGGAAGAGAGGAGTCAGACCTGAGGAACATATAGATTCAAGACATTCTGGGGAAGATAAAGAATGCTTCCTTGGGTAGGAGTGGGAATAGAGGGACTAATAGGATGATTAATGTGGCTTTTATTCAGTCACATGTTAATTAAGGAAACCAATGGATGGAGTAGAGCCAGCAGTGGGTTTAAGATGACACAACATGTCTATCTCCAGTACCATGGTACATGACATTTCTGTCACCTTCATTGCCTTAGCAGTGATAGTGCTCCTGGTGCTGTTGTTGAGGAATGAGAAACGTCAGTGAGCTCTTTGTGTTTTTGTGTACCCCTTGAGATGCCTGCTCCTGCATCCTCCAAGGAAATAGGAAGCCAAATTCTGGGTGCTCTGGACAGCATTATGAGGACATCTTTTCTACAATCTGTTTAAAATTAGCTTTTTTTTTTTTTTTTTTTGCATGATAATCACTTGTTAATGTGGCCCAGTTTCTGGAACTCTCTATGCCAGCATCTCCATTTTTGTCAGTAGTATTAGACCATTCACTGTCGTTGCTGTTGTCCCTTTGTCCAGAGACCTTCTCAATCCTAGTGCAGCAGCCATTCCCTCCTTTGAGCCCAGAGAGCCCTTCAGCTGACTCCACTGCAAACCTCCCTCTCTTGCTGCTTGAACTGCTCTCACCCACCTCTTCCTTTATCTTTTTATTTTAAGCTTCTTGAGGGTGAGGACCATGACAAGGTCCTGCATGTCACTGATACCCAATGGGAAGCTAAACAAATAAACACAAACTATCATATGAGTTTAGATCAATCATCGTGATTTTAGTTGTCTTTCTCCTTACTTTTCTCTCTGATAGTTTCGGAACATTTGAAACCCTGGTGTTCTTTTTCTTGTTTAAATTGTTATTTTAGCAGAGGAATGCCAGAAAATTTTCTCTTTTCATTCACTTGCATTCATCACAGAACTTTAAATAAAAAAATGCATCTTAGACTTTTGTCACATACATTTTGTATATGCAGTAAGGTAACACATAGCTTTTTCCAAATAAAGATAGATGGAGATGATGTATGTGAAGGGTTACAAGATGAGTAAGAAAAAGGAGCAAGAGAGATGGTTCTCAGGTCTGGGACTGGGTCAATAATCCAACGTGTAAGGAGGATATATTGTATGCTAACAACTTGATTAAATGTTAATCACTTTAGGATTTATCCATTCATCCAATAAGCAGTTTTGAGAATATGACAGAGGCACATACCAGTGCCAAACTAGCAAGGGAGAAAATAGCCGAGACTGTGTCCCTCTGTCTCAAGTTGCAATATCAATTATTCAGTTGGTCCTTGTTTTTTTAAAACTGTTTTGGTAATTTTTTTTCTTTGAAACTTTGACCACAGGTATGCACCACCATGCTAGGTTTAATTAATTAATTAATCTTGTTATTAGTCCTAGAGATAAAAGCCATATTACCAGCATTCTAGAGACCTAGACAGAAGGACCACAATGATTTGAGGCCAGCATATGTTACATAGTAAGTTTAAGACCAGCTTGGACCTCGTCTCAATGATGATGATGATGATGATGATGATGATGATGATAATGATGATGATGATAATAATAATAATATCTCATCCTTGGCTCAATAAATAAATAAATAAGCCAGGTGATAATTCCTTCCCAACAAATAATGAGGATATTGGTAAAGATTATAACACCATGTCCAACTAAATTGTTTTACTTTAGATTAGCCTTCTAAAATATTTCTTTAAATAAAAATATCAAAAATTTAAAATTAAACGGGCAGACATTAAAAGATACGACTAACTTTAGGAAAGAAGTAGGAAAAGTTATTAATTGATATTAGAAATGAAGACTGATTTATAGAATGAGTAAGGTGGGGTAGATTGGAGTGAAGCTGTGCTGGAGACTGAGGTGGTTTCTCAGCATTAAGGTGTTTGCCTGGCATGTGTGAGAATCTAGGTTCAGTGTCCAGTACAGAGAAAAACAAAAAGAAAAAAATATGTTAAAACTAAATATATTGTGCTCTTTCAAAAAAGAAAAAAAAAAAAAACCCTTTGAAACAGCATTACAACTCAATCACTTTCCTCTGTGGCCCCATAATCTCCTTGAACAGGAAATTTGGGACTCCACTGAGTTATAAGCCATTACAGTACAGGTCCTTTTATGTTATGTATTTTCACTTTGTAGTCATTGATGTCTTTGCTAACTCACCAACCCTCACCTCTTTTAAGTTTACAACTGTTTATTTCTTTTCTTCGTCTGTCTCCTTCAGGATTCATCTTTATCTCCTTCCATCCTCTCTCTCTCTCTCTCTCTCTCTCTCTCTTTCTCTGTGTGTGTGTGTCTCTGTATCTCTCTCTGTCTCTCTCTTTTCTTTAATTCTAAGTATGAACTATTCCTGAGTCGTCACAGCTGGATGGGAAGCAATTCAGAGGCTGAGTGTAACACCCTAAGCTACCTTCAGCCTCCACCTTGTGCTGAGGAGGCCTGAGTGAGTAAGGCAATGTGTTCACTGCTTGACTGCTTGCACATCTCTGCTGAGTTCTGCTTCATTTTGTGCAAGTCCTCATGTATAACCAAGACATGTAGATATAGTAACAGCGGTGTTCTTTGCTCTGTGTGTGTGTGTGTGTGTGTGTGTGTGTGTGTATGTGTGTGTGTGTGTGTGTGTGTGTGTGTGTGTGTGTGTGTGCAGACTTTTAAACCTCTGAAAATAACTAACAATTTATCAATGCTCACTATGGCTGTTTCATCTTCCAGATGTCATTGTAGATTTTGCTTAGTTTCATCTTTGCCTCAGCAGCCTCTGGCAGCTGTCACTTTGCCCTTTTGGTTTTTGTCACCCACAACTACTGTCTGTACAACTTCTCTGCACGTGTAATCTTTTTATGGATTTTTAAATCATATCTACCTTTCTGATGGTAGTAAGACTGGTAGTCATCAACAGACTTCATGATGTAGCCAGAAAAGGGATGACAGCAGCTCCCCATTAAATTCTCATCACCCTCAACGTTCTGACAGAGCCCTGCATGGTAGCTCATGAATGAGCTCTTCTCAGTGTGCGATGTGCTTTGGGTTATTCCCAGCTCTTTCTTTGGTTCATTGGGATAGGGTGTGTGGTGTTTCTTCCTCTGCCATTCAAAAAGTGCCTTTCTGTTCAGTTCTTTTGAGATAATTGTAAATCAAATGAGCACAAATGCCAGTTCCTAAGAATAGAAGGCAAAATATAAATTGTATATCACCACATATAAGCATACTACATACTATTGAGATAGAAATTATTTCCATTGAATTGCAATCACCACAAATTGACTCTAATCTCTAAGGGGATATGCTCTAGTTTGTAGACACTGTAAAATCTACATTTGCAAAATGTGTCCATATAGTAAAACATATTTTTAAAGGTGTTTATTCAGATTTAATATTTTGAAAAGTACAACTATAATTACATATATATATATATATATATATATATATATATATATATATTAAGTTTCTAAACATGTGTATGATTATCAAATGATACCAGTAAGATTCCCTATTGTAATAGTCAAGATATTAAAATTAGGTTAAATGTTTTGGAGAAAGAAATGTTTTGGAGAAAGTTCTGAAACTTTTATGAGTAGACTGAAAGACAATTAGTATTTTAAAAAATAGGACACACACACACACACACACACACACACACACACACACACACACGAAAAAAAGCCACCAGGAAGGGAAAGAAATTAAACAGAAGCGAAAGGCAGGGAACAAATAACAGGAAAATAATATGAAAAAAATATGGTAGCTACAATCACCAATGTACGTTGTCTCAACTCATCAATCAAAAGAAACAAACTGGCCAAATTGCTCAAGAAGCAAGACTGAACAATATACTGCTTTCAAGGACAACATTTAACTCAAAAAGAAATTTACAGACCAAAACTAAAGGAATGGGAAACAGTTCTCCATGCCACAGGAACCCTGCAAAAAACAGCCATTTATTCTCTTTGGTAGATAATGCAAACTTTTAGCCAAAACTGATTAAAAGAGTCAAAAAAGGTCACTACTTATTTGTTAAGGAAAATTCCAAAAAGAAGAGATAAAAATCATAAGTACTTACGTACGAGACAGAGGTTCATCCAATTACATAAGACAAATATTAACATACCTTAGAAGCCAAGTAAACAGAAACACAGTTGTAGCATGGACCTTAATATCCCACTATCACAAAGAGCTGGATCAACTAGACAAAAGTCCCATGAAGAAATACTAGAATTAAAGCAAGCCAATGAACAAATGGACTTAGTAGATGTCTAAATAGGGTTTCAGCCTGAAACATTAAAATATACATTTTTCTCTATTACACATGGGATGTTTTCCAAAATATATCGTCTACTATTCAACAAAGCACGTTTAAACAAATGTAGCGGTAGTTGAAAGCATCCTGTGCACATTATTTGCCTATGGTGTAATGAAACTGGAAATCAGTGACATGAGAAATAATAAAAACTTCACTAATTCACTAATGTAAATTAAAAATATCCTTCTGAACAACCAATAGAGAGGAAATTAAATATTAAATTATTTAGCATATGCTATTAAATATCAATGCTGATATAACATTCTGAAACTTACTGGATGCAATGAAAGCAGTCCTAGGAGGGAAATTTATAACAATGGAAATATCAGGAAAGGAGAACTAATACAAATTAACAAACTAGTTTTCAACTTCAAACTTCTAGGAAAAGAAGAATGGATTAAGTGCAAAATTTGTACAAAGGAAGAAATTATAAAGATAAAATCAGAAATGAATGCAAGAGAGACTAAGCAGACAACACAAAAAGTTAATGAATCAAAAAATTGGTTCTTTGAAAAAACAAATAAATTTCATAAACCATTAGACAATCTAACTAAAATGGGGAAAATACATTGAAGTAATTAGGAATGAAAAGGAAAAAATCACAAAGGATCTCACAGGAATTCAGGAGATCAACAATATGTACTATGAGATTCTAATAAAATGAAAAACACAGAAGAAATGGACAGATACATAGACACAATAAAACAACCAAAACTAAATCAAGGAGATATACAATTTCTAAATAACCTGATATGAAAATATAATTAAAAATTTACCAAAAAGGGAAGTTCAGGCTCTGATGAATTCACTGTGCAATTTTATAAGGAATTTAGAGAAGAGCTAATTCTACTAATATTGAAACTATTTAAGGAAATTCAGGAAAAAGCAGTTCTTTCAAAATTCGTCCTGGAAGCAAGTATTATCCTGATTCCAAAACCAGAGGAGAACTCAACCATAAATGAGAACTACAGGCCAATCTGTCTGGTGAATATAGAGGCAAAAAAGATCTTTAGTAAGATACCAGCAAACAAAATATGGCAAATCATCAAGAAAATCATATGCTATGACCAAGTAGGATTCATCCTGTGGATTCAGGGTTGGTTCAACATACACAAATGAATGTATATAATACACCATATCAACAGAACAAACGACAAAATCATGTGATCATCCCAATAGATGCAGAAAAAGTATAATACTCATTTATGATAAAAAATGTACAGAAAATTGGAATAAATGGTCTTTACATCAATGTTATGAAAGCCATCTAGGAGAATCCCAAAGCTAACATATTAAGTAGACAAAAAATGAAAGCTTTTACTCCAAAATCTGGAATAATACAGGAATGTCCATTATCACAACTCCTATACGATATAGTTCTGGAAACATTAGCCAGAGCAAGTAGGCAAGATAAAGAAATAAAAGGAATAAAGATAGGAAAGAAGTTTAAATTATTATTTGCAGATGACAAAATACTCTAAACAGAAGACCCTAAAACTTCAACAAAACTTGAAGCAGATTTAATACCCAAGTCGAGGAGTGTAGCAGGATAGCAAGACAATATTCAGAAATCAATAGTGAATTCTTGTACAGAAGCAGCAATATCACAAAGAGAAAAGTTACAGAAAACACACTCTGTACAATAAAATCTAAAAAAAAAGAAAAAGAAAAACTTAGCAATCAGCCTTACATAGGCTATAAAAGATCTATACAGTGAAAATTACAGTATTCTGAAAAAGGAGTTTGAAGAAGATATCAGAAAATGAAAAGATATCCCTAGTTATTGGATAGGAAGAACCAACATAGTGAAAATGGCCATGGTCCCCAAACTGCTATATAGATTTAAGATAATTGCAATCAAAATACTGGTAACATACCTCACAGATCTAGAGAAAGCATTCCAAAAATTCATTTGGAACCAGAAGCAAGCATGTGGACATCAGTGTGGAGAGTCCTCTAAAAACGAGGTCTAGAGGTCCCATTTGACCCACCTACTTCCCTTCTTTGTACCTTTCCCCCCAAATTAAAAGCATAGTATCACAGTGATCTAAGTGCATCTGTATTTATATCAGCACAGTGTGTAACAGCTGAAATATTGGAAGCAACTGAAAAATATTGGAAGCAACTCAAATATCCATCAACTGTTAATGGATAAAATGTTATTTGCCATAAAGAAAAAGAAGACATTTCTAGGTAAATAGATGGACCTTTTTTATTTAAAAAATGTTTTTAGAACAAGGTCTACAGGGTCGCACTGCACAAATTGGACTCATAGTGATCTGTCTGTGTTAAGTCTCCCAAGAGCTGGGGTTACAGGTGTGCACCACCATGCCAAGCCTCAACAGGGCTCAGTGTGCCCTGGGAGTGGGGCTGGCCCTGACCAAACAATGTAAGTACTAACTGTTCTTTTCAATAAACTAATAAAAAATTAATGGTACAATTATCTTAGCTATCTTGTCTGCCTGTCTGCTTGCCTGCCTGCCTGCCTGTCTGTCTGTCTGTCTGTCTGTCTGTCTATCTATCTGGCTATCTATCCATTGTCTACCTCTGTTTCCCTTCTTTTTTTCCTCTCCTTTCCCCTATCCCAGTTGTTCTTTCCTTTTGAGCAGTTTCTTTCATTTTCACAATATGTATTGTATCTTTTGGATCTTACGTACTTTTTCAGTTTCTATTTTTTTTTTTTTTTGAGACAGGGTCTCGCTATGCAATTCAGGCTGGCCTTGAGGTCACTTTGGTAGCCCAGGCTGGTCTCGAACTCGCACCAATCCCCTGCCTCAGCCTCCCAAGTTCAGTTTCTTATACTAAGGATATACTATAATATCTACACATATTAGTCTAATTTATATACAATAAATTGAATTTTAGATGGTATCTTGAAAGCAACAAGAGAAAACTGAACAAAAACCAAACTTGCTTCAAAGTACCAATAAATGAATTGGAGGAATGTGGAATAATACTGCAGAAGATGACAAGCAGCCATATGAGAAGAAAGCTGCTAAGCTGAAGGAAAAAGATGAAAAGGTCCTTGCTGCTTACTGGGCTGAAGGAAAACCTGATGGAGCAAAAAAGGAAGTCATCAAGGCTGAAAAAAGCAAGAGAAAGAAGGAAGAGGAGGAGGAGGAGGAAGATGAAGAGGAAGAGAGGAAGAAAATGAGGAGGACGAGGAGGATGAAGAAGAGGAAGATGATGAATAAGTTGGTTTTAGAAGTTTTATTTTCTTGTCTATAAAACATTTAACCCAATGTACACCACTCACTCCTTTTGAAGAAAAAAAATTGAAATGTAAGTCTGTGTAACATTTGTTTTTAAACTGTAGTGTCTTTTTTTTGTATAGTGAACACACTACCAGATATGCTGTAGATAGCCATGTCCTGGTGTTATCCTTAATAGTCACTAACCTTGCCTGGTACAGTACGGGGACTGTAAATTGGCATGGAAATTTAAAGAAGGCTCTTGTAGGTGCATAGCACAAACCAGTTATATATGGGCATGGTAGTTTTTCAACTTTAGTTGTCTCTGATGCAGCTTTCGAGAAATAATTGCTGTTCTGTGCTATTAACTGAGTACCAATCTGAAATTGCAAAAAAACAAACAAACAAAATAAACAAAAAAATCCAAAACAGTTGCAACTCTTTTTGTTGACATTCTGAATGCTTCTAAGTAAATACAATTTTTTATTACTATTGTCCTTTTCATAGGTCTGAAGCTTCTTCTTGAAAAGAAACTAGTCTTTTGCTTTTGCTCATTTTGAACCACATGAATTATTAGTGTTTATCTTTTCATACAGTTAGTGGACACCAAGCTTCTCTGTACACACCGTGCATGTTTTGATGGAGGTAATAAAAGTCCAATTGAGAACCTCTTCATCCATAAAACAATAAAATAAATAAATGAACAAAAATGCTGTTCAGATTTCTAGTAAGGATTATGTCAAATTAACATACTTTAATCTGTGGATCATTTGTGTAATGCGAATATTTGAGCAATATGATATTTTCCAATTAACAAAAGTGGGACAGTTTTCCACGTATTTGTCTCCTTTACTTTCCCTCATCAATATGCTGAGTTGTCAGTACAACCTTGCACATTTTTGGCAGATTCATTCCTAATTATGCTATGCTTTTCATATTGTTGTAAATGGGTTTGTCTTATTTTTCTTTTCAGATTATTTTTATTATGTAGAAAGATGACTATTGTATATTGATGTACTCTGCAAATTGGCTGAATTTCATCAGTACTGAAGGCTTTTTGTAGAAGCTTACATCTAAACTCATGAGAGCAAATGCTTAATAAGTTCTTTTTAAATCAGTTATGCAGGACCTAGCAGGATGGCTCAGCGGTCTAAAGCGCCTGCTTAGGAAAGCTTGGGCTGCTGCAGGGACTGCGGTTCGATCCCTGGCACCACATGCTGCGCCAGCCCTGCCCTTAGGGCAGGCTGAGCCGGCCATAAAAATAAATAAACAAACAAAAAGTTCTGAAACAAGAAAAAAAATAAAAAATAAAAAATAAATCAGTTATGCTTCAAAAATCGTTCAAAAGATTAAGCCAGTGAGTTGAAATATTACAATACTCCTGAGCTTACTAATAAAAAGGTTTGAATTCACTTTCAAGTGTGAGATGAGATGGAGTACGTGGGGGTGATGCAGAGGAGGAAGAAGTCATACAGGGAGGACACAATAAATAAAAAGTATCAGTTAAGCACCTGAGTAAGTCAATGGATGCATAAATGAATGTGCCAGCTGGGCATGGTGCTGCACACCTGTAATCCCAGCACTCGGGAGGCTGAAGCAGGAGGATCGGGGAGAGTTCGCGACCAGCCTGGGCTACAAAAGTGAGCTCAAGGCCAGCCTGAACTACAGAGTGAGACCCTGTCTCAAAAAAAGACCAAAAAAAAAATTAAAAAATAAATGAATGTGCCAAAATATACCTGTCATAAACTATTAAATATATTAAATGGCATGAAATACTTGTTGATTATACTTACTTGAATTGTATCACACTATTACAAAACCAAATAGCAAAAACTATTTGCCTCCATTTCCTCTGCATGGTTGAACTTCCTTCTATACTGTGACCACACTTCAACCTCCACCCTGTCCCTAGTTGCCATGAAATACCAGTTGTCCTTTGTACTTATCTGTCTTTAGGCTTTTTTTGAAGCCCTGAATTTGTCTCACCTCTGTATTAATTTTACTCTTTATCCAACACATTTTCCTTCATTGATCGTGGGACTAGATGTTAGGATGTGTTATCTAGTGGGGACTATGAACAACAGAGCTAAGTGTTCATCTTTTCATTCCTGTCTTTCTATGACTTTGTTAATTTACAGGAAGACCCTGTGTCCTGGGCTCCTCCATGAGAATAATTACAAATTAGGGTTGTGAAATCATTGTTCCTACTTGGGCTTTTGTTTGGACAGAGCGAGTAACTCACAGTGAGAGTTGTCCTGAGGGTGCTCTTGGGTAGAGCACTGCATAGAAATTAGGTGCCCGGGGCTCCTGTGTTGGTGTCGTGTCATCTTTATGTCTCACTGAATGTACTGTTGCACTGAGCCAGGATTAAAGGCAAGCAGGGAATGATCATGTCACATCACTGGCATGAGTTAGAAGTGTGGATCAGATGGGCAAACACTGGCTCCGTGGAGAAACAAAACCTTAAATTGCACAGACTCTCACCAGGTGCTTCTTGGTGCCTTTTATTTATTTATTTTTTTCTTGGTGCTTCTTGACCAGAGGGCCTGTCTCCCAGTGTGTGTACACAGATGCTGCAGGCATCATGCAAATGGGTCTGATGTTTGCTTGAGGTCCCTGCACAACTTTGCAATGGTGTGACAGTGGTTTCTGTCACACCACTGTTGTTCACCTGTAGGAAGCTGAGCTTACCTGGTAGGCTCACCCAGTTTGTAAGTTTCACCCCTGTGCTCTAACATTCTGTTTGTGCAAGTGAACCAATAGCACGAAGAATAAATTGAACCTTAGGGATTTAATCAAAGGAGAAAGGTCTGTGTCAAAAATATCGCATCCAAGTGCATGAAAGCTAATGTTACACCTCTGCTGTTGTCTGAGGTGCATAATGAAATAGTGGAGAGATTTCGTGCAGCCTGGGACTGTTTTTAAGGGGCCTACTTGTAGTTATTTGGATGGCTGCTTTGACTTTCTGGTCAGACAGTGATGAGCCCAGATGAATATTAGTATTGTGGATGTTGTGAGCCACCTATTTCCAGGAACAGGGAATGTTCAGTTCATGTGTGCTACAGTTGGATCAGCCAGTGATAACATCTTAGACTTGGAGTCAGTTGCAATCATGTTTTTGTAAGATGTTGTGTGCTAACTTGTATTTTTCTAAATTGATGAAAACTCAAAAGCTATTTTATTTATTTATTTATTTATTTATTTATTTATTTATTTATTTAATTTTATATTTTAGGGTAGGGTCTGTAGGGTGTTCAGGGTCTCACTATTACATCAGACTTGTAGTGATCCCCCTGCTTATAGTCTCTCAAGATCTGGGTGCCTGCCACCACACTCAGTCTTAATTGCTGTCTCAGTATACTCCAGAGGTGGGGCTGGCATGGCAGGCCCTGGGAATTGTACCCTTGGCCTCTGCACCTCCTTGTAGATACTTTAATCCACTGAGCTATTTGGCTGGCCCCCGAAAATTATTCCTAAATTAAGAGTTTTGCGAGAATCCACGTTTTTCACTCAATATGGTCTAAACATCCATTTCTACCTGTCTGTCTGTCTGTCTGTCTGTCTGTCTGTCTGTCTGTCTGTATCTATCTATCTATCTATCTATCTATCTATCTATCTATCTATCATCTAATCTATCTATCTGGATACAGATATGCTTAGAATATTTATATCCAATGGCATACAAAAAGAAAACAGGGGATGACAACTTAGGGCAAACACCCAACAACTTCTTCTTTCCCTAGTAACGACTCATGTGGTCCTGGGAAAGGTCTACGTGTACACAAAGGTCATAAATTATTTCAAAAGAAGAGAAATGCTCTTGTATTTGCACTTACCAGGCTTTAATTATCAGCTGAACTCACACATGGTGTAGCTCTCACGAGCCTTTGTTACTCAAGTTTCAAAAGTCAAGAGACATCATAAAGTTCTGTATCAGTAGCAACTGCCAATTTTAATTCAAAAACTCACATTGCATGCAGTAATTTTTTATTTTGGTATAAATTGCAGCATTTATAATTCTGGATGTGAGTCTGTGTTTCTTTTTTTCTTTTTTTATTGTTTAAATTTAACACGGGTTATATTACATATTTTCATCATCAGATCAGTTTATTTTTTTTCCTTTTTTATGTTTAAATTTAACACGAGTTATATTACCTATTTTCATCATCTGGTCAGTTTAGATTAATACATATAGGTATATAAGCTTGATCAAACAATTAAACATTAACCCTTCTAAATCAACATTATTTTTTTTCTTTTACCCTTTCTTTTCTTTGAAAGTTGACATACTGCATATTGTCCTCACAATCGTTCTACAGAGTACAGTGTGTGGGCATGACCCACCTCCCTATTGATGTTGCTTAGAAAAAAAAAAAGGAAAAGAATATAGTTCTCTTTGGACTAAGAGGAAGCAGGTACATATACAGTCAAATATTCTGCAATTGCAGTGTGCCACCAGTGAAGCTTGTGATGTTGGAGGCTATTGAATCTAAGCCTCCTAAAGCTCGTCTCACCAATTTAGCTCTGTTTCACGCATTGTAATTAAGCATTTTTTTTCCTGCTGGGTGGTTAAGGGCAAGTTGAAGCAAGACCTGTATAAGAAAACATTCATTTTTTTTTTTTGTATCTTCCAGGGTCAAATCCCCTCAGGATTAAGTTTGGGACCATAGGCAGTACTTTGTAGAACTGTTGTTAGTGTCAGTTTTTGGGACAAGTCACAGCCATTGCTTGGCCATTTTGCTTTCTGTGAAAGCCTGAGAGAATGTTTTTCTCTGGGTGACTCTCCTTAGATGCACCACAGTTCATTCATCCCTTTCCTCTGAGGTCCCATAATCTCCTTGAACAGGAAATTTGGGACACCTCTGAGTTATAGGATATTACAGCACAGGTTCCCGTATATCCTGGGTTTTTCTTGACCTTGAAGGGCTAGGGCGAAAATACTGGCTATCCTTATAGCCCTTCTTTTTCTCCAATTGTCGGTCTGTTAACTTACATTCTCAACCCTCCAGCAGAAAAGCTTTGTGATACTATTACTCTATAACATAGGTACTGGGCTTATCATCACTGACTTTCTGAGTATCAAATATCTTTGACTTAGTTTGTAAATGATATTTTCTGACCATCATTGATATTCTAATAACTTTCCATACAATGTGATATAAGCAGTTACACAATTTTGACACAGATATTTGGAAATTCATGGAAATACAAAATTGTACCCTTTCAAGAATATAGTATTTGGCCCAGTCTCTTATTTTCAAGTACTACTCTTGATAGAATGACAGTGACTGAGTTTACACAAGGAGCAGCATATATCAAAAAGACAAGAGTGACATGTATTCCAAACATAATTTTAGCATTACATTGTGCTATAATCAGTATGCTGAACCCCTTGAAGGTTCTTAAGACCAATATCTGATTCATCCTGTGTACATCAGTGTATGGTTTTGCTATTGATGTATTTTCTACTTTATCTGCTTCCAGTCGCTTCGTTGTTTAGTCCATAACAAATTCAGCTGTGTTATACCCTTAAGTTCTTATTTTCTTCTTTAATGTTGTTATATTAGGGAGACTATACAATATTTACACATATAGATCTGGTTTATTTCACTAATGAGTATATGTTCAATATACATCCATTGATATATGAAGTCTTCAAACTTATCATTCTTTATGGATGACTAGTATTCCATTCTATAAAAATACCACATTTTTTAAAACATTCTTCAAATGATGGACATTTTGGTTGTTTCCAAGATTTGGCTATTACAAATTGGGCTGCTATAAACATAGGTGCACAGATATCGCTATGGTATGAAGTTTTCAGTTCTTCTGGGAAAATTTCCAGTAGGGGAATAGCTGGATTGAATGGAACTTCCAATTCTAGTTTTGTAAGGATCCTCCACACTGCTTTCCATA